>JAURVB010003517.1:0-199412 GCA_033002965.1 Piper betle
CTACCTAATTAATTCCTTAGCATTCGTTTTAATATCACACAGTCACACATCTTCATATTTTTATTAACATAAAAATACCTAACACATCAATCACTCAATCCTAGCATCCTAGCATGTTGTGCTAATAATCATTATTTTAAATAATTAAATTAAAATAAAATATACCTCCCGTGTTGTCAGCAATTGGCGATGGCTAGGGTTTTGTCGTGCGTCTCGGAGCTCGAATTTAGTGCTTGGCGGAGTCCGAAGTTCGATCAAGTTTGACTGCATGGGTTCGGCAGAAGATCGAGCGAATTCGATTTTCCAGCAGGTTTTGATGGTTTTCCAACGACCTTTCGGCGGTTTTCTGGCTACAATTGCCGCGCGGTGGCTACTGGCGGGATAGTGGTGGTATCGTTGGCACCAGCTCGGCGAGCCCGAGCGCATTTACGATGTCGATGAGGTGGGCGAAAGTGGTGGCTAGCCGGAAAAAGGGCAAACAGGGCTGTCGGCGGTGGGGTGTGCAGATCTGGCCGTTGTGGGCAGCGTTGGGCTCTGATCCAATCGAGGAAAGGTGTAGGAGGATCGAAGACGTCAAGGCAACTACTAGATGGTGGCGGTGATGGTTGCCAGTGGCGGGATCAGTGATGCGAGCATGGAGCTAGGTCACGGTGATTTGGCATTGCGGAGGCCTAATGGTGGCCGGGGCTACTCAGGGTGGCACGGTGACGGTGCGGTGGTGCTTGGCAGCGGGGTGGCGTTGGTGAGGGTTTTGGGGGTGAAGAAGCATCCTGGGGGGAGGCGGATGGCTTTTGGGTAGAAGATGGTGTTGGGGTGCTCGGAGGCAAACTAGTAAATAAAACTTCACACGACGCTGACTCGAGCCAAAATAATAACTAACTCGAACTAAATCCTAAAAATTCTAAAAAAAGTAGGGAAAATCCCATAAAATATATTATACACCATAATACCACAATGACATGTTCTATAACTAATAGCCCACCCAATCTGCCTTGTAATGTGTCCTAATGCATTATTCGACCTACAAATATTTCTATGATCAAATACATTAAAAAAATATACTGCATACATCAATATGTTCTGATAACTCTTTTCTCACCATCTTTCTAACGTTATTATCATATATTCAGGTACACCTGACCATCATCACTCATAACTCACTATTGGCCTATTGGCTTTGACTCAGGACACAGTTCATGAAACTAACTCGACTCGAACCGACAGTTGAACCGACTGGTTCGGTAATGTAAAACTCTATCTCAAGTCATGGGGTTTGATAGCCAGTATGCTATGCCCTCTCCAAACCTCCATATTTCTTCTGGCCCAAAGCACAAAGGTCGAGTACTCTTAGGTAGTCGCCTTCAGTACCCTTTGACACCACACGTCCAAACATATACTATACACAATAATACACATATCCACCATGTTTCTCTGGGTATGAGGAAGCTCAAGATGCAGAGTTGTTAGGATCCCTCAAGAATGGAACGGCCCTCTCACAATCCACAACCCGATGTGACTCACACATGCACCCTCTCACGGTATGTGTAAGTCGATTTTTCCATATCTCAGCTCACAAGAAAATCCAATGAAAATTATATTATGTGGTTGGGAAGGGAATAACATAAATAGGCCCGATGGCAACTTGTAGTGGATCTGAGTTTTCTAAAATAACTCAAGGGATCTCATCCTCAATGGTTCTTTGTTGCGGAAAACATTACGTTTAAATGGCCCATGTTAAGTAGGTTCTTATAAAATGACCACTTATCACATCCTGTGATCTATAAAACAAAACATCGATGGAATAGAACAATCAATCAGGAGGTGAGTCTTAATGGACCTCATAGAAGCTCCAAGCATGGTCTCGCACCAAGACGGCCAGATCCTACTTCGTACCTACGCAACAAACTACACACTAATGGCCATGCTAACTATATGTTGTATGTATGAAATGGATGCATGGGAATTATTACATCACAATGAATATTATAAATATTAACATCAATATCAAACAAACGATAAATGAGCTAGATAAACAAATTATCAATTAAGACCTACCTGTTATTACTTTTAACTAGGTGACTACGTCACAATTTCTAAAATTATCCTCATCTCATTCTGAATTAACTTTCCAATCAAATAGATAATTAGCTTACACAATTATAAAATTAATACACAACTTCACAATTTTTAAACATCATCAATAACATATTTAATTTCATACTCGAATTATTTGGATCATTATTATCACTATCAATTGTCAAATTACATAAGAAATTTATAAATCAACACACAATTATCACGAAATTACAAGATTAAAATATTAACAAAACTTCATGAAAAATTCATTAAAATTATGGATAATATGAACAATGATAAAAATGAATTAAAATCTAAAATTGGAGAAGCGAAGAGCATCTCACAGTGATTCGGGATCAAATTGGCGACGACGGTGGTGGTCACGGTTGCCTACAGTGTCGAAGGGTGGTGGCGGTAACTACAGTACGACAAGGAGGAGGGCTAGGGGGAGCTAGGGCTAAGTGGGGAATATATAGTGGGGTGGTAGGGTAAAAAGAAAGGGTAGGGGAAGGTGGAGGTCGGTGGTGGTGCAGCTAGCGGTGGTGACATGAAGGGGCGGGGGGTGTCGGTCAGGGACTGAGGGAGAAATAGGGGAAGTCAGCTTGAGGGGAAAAAATGGGGAGAGGAGGTGTTCAACGGGTGTCTCTCTCATTTTTTCCCCACTCGGATAAGGTCAGACTAACAAGGTGTAAAGTAGGCTCTAAAAGCTCCTAAAAACTGTCTAAGGTCTACCAAGGCTAGTCAAACACGTCTTGAACGTAAGTCAAACTTGTCATGGACTCGAGTCAAAAATAAAAATGAAATAAAATAAACTCGACATCCAACAAATTGCATACTCTAAAAACTAACAACCCAACTAAAAATCCTAACCATAGTGTCCTAATAAAATCAACGGCACTAAATCTAATTTCCACATCCACTGAACAAAATAAAATCATCATAGCATACTCGTATATACAGATAACCCAGCATGTTGTTGTGTATCTAACGCTATCATCATATATTCGGGTATACATGTACCCTCATAGCACATACACACGATCAGCCTCGACCCCACGGACATGTTCTGAAAGCTGAACTAACCCGACAAATGGTTGAACCGACTGGTTTGTGACTATAAAACCCTAACTTGAGTTGCCAGTGTTTTAAAATTTTGTTTGCTAAATAGAGAAATTTAGTTAGGTAAACAAAAGCTAGTAAACCGTCATGGTATTATATCATTTTACGAGGCAAAAGTTGGCATGGGTCAACACAAGTCTCATGGCCACACAGCTACAACATGACCACAAGATCCATAGTCTCAAGATATCAACAGAAACATACCATGCATATCCAAAAATAACACAAGTCCCACAATAGAAACAACATAACATGCCAAAAGCTCACAACACCAAAAGTCGGCCCAGCATCCACAAGGGTACTCGTGATCCGCCCAGCTACACCGACCAAAACCAAGTCTGTTCACATCATAATATAGTAAAACGTGCCATCAACGAGATTCAGTAAGTTCCAAATAAATAATATGAAAAAATCTCAATACTGGTAAATAGATAAAATAGTTATCTATGAAAAACTAAAGTGATACAACAACTTCTCTACAACGTATTGATCTTAACAAATGACCAATAGAGTCTAATCATAATCATAATTACTAATAACCATACACATGGAATGGATACTAACTCATGGTAACATGTAAGTAATATGGTCAAAAAGGATCTAGCTAATAATCATTGTAGCACTGTATGGTCCTGATATACTCGGTGGAGACTTACAGAACAAAATACTGTTGAAATATACACTGCAAGCAGGTAGTAAATTGATATCATATACATAAAACCACATGATGGTTACCGACCGGTCCCCTTAGTGTTGTCATTTATCTAATCCATCTCTTGTGAAAGTCAAAATCCAAAAACGTATTTTATGTATAAGGTCCGGGAATGAACATTTCAAGTAGTGTTAAAGTGCGACTTTGAACTGGATCTTATAGACTTTTGAAATCTCATCCTTGAGGTTTCATCAATCCAGAAGATCGATTAGATGACCTATAGGTAGTGAGATCTAATAAAACAATAGTAACCACATTATACGATGTAAATTAAATCATGTGAGCCGAGCAGAAAAGAGTCCTAACTGACCTGAGAAGAGCTCCTCGTCCTATCGCGGGAAGTCCAACTCTTGGTGGCTTAGTGATGTTGACAGCTACACGATCTTGTATGATAAATGTGTTGAATGCATGAATAATCTTCGATGCAATAAGGATGCATGACATACAACATGAATCTAAATGAGCACACAACTGGTCTGATCTAATACTGCGTTCATATGTAAATTCTGATATTGTGAAATAAGTTAAACAAGTTAATAAATAATATGCTAAAATTATAAGTAGTGATTGGAACATAAATTGGGCATAAACCCCATGCAATTGAGATGTATGAAGATGTCAGTCTGTCCGGAGATTTGGACACCTAAACTTGAGATATCCTAGCAAACTATATAATAATGCAATATATGAATAATTATTAAAATAATCTGATCTAATTGGTAATTTAGTTGGTAATCTAAAAGTTAAATCGCTGATGCGAATTGAGATACGAAACTTAAAAGATGTCAAATCAAATGGATTCGGTTGGCATTGGCAGAGTGAATTGAGATGTCATCATCACCCAACCTAACTATGCGTAATGATTTTTATTGAATAGATTTTTTATCATTCATTAAATTAATTAATTTCCTTGTGAAATTAATTAAGATCACACAATCTGTTCATTCTACAATCAAGCATGCATAAAAATTATTATTATGTTGCTTATTTAATTATTTAATATTTGGTGTTCTAAATTAATAAAGTTCAAATCTTTTTATTGTTGCAACCTTGATTAGATGATTTAAGTTGCATTTTATCGCCCATAATCAATAAACATGTAAAACACAACCCAAATATCATTAAAGGTAAAGACTTTATATACAAATAAAATTTTTATAATGATCTAACATGCAAAACATATTGAATAATTTACAAAAGTGATCAAAAGATATGATCTTCATGATCTAATAAGATTTACAGAAAACAATGTCAAACATGCAAAACAACCAAAGAAAAAAGGAAAAAAGCGTACCCTAAGTAAGGGGAAGAGAAGGGGAAAGGAAGGGGGAACAGAGGAGAAGAAAGGAGAGGAGAAATGAGGGAAAAGAGAGGGGAAGAAGAGAAGAAGAAGTGTTGAGCAATGGCTAGGGTAGCGGAGAGAAGAAGAGGGGGGAAAAGAAGGTCAACTAGGTTTATATACAAAACCGAACCCGGCACTAGGGCATGCACGCACAACACGTGCCAGGCCCTTCCACCCGACACTTAGCCGCAACAAGGGAAAAGGAAGGAAAAGAAGAAAAAGAGAAGGAAAGGGAGGAAGGAAAGGGAGGAGGGAAAGGAAGGTAAAGGAAGGAAAAAGGAAGGAAAAGGGGTGGGACAGTTTCTAAACAAGACTAGGGCTCGAGGGTATGCCAAGGATGCATGCAACACGACTCTAACGCAACACATGGCCCTAAACTAGCTAAACACTCTGGACAACAATAAGTGCATGAATTGGTAATTGAGGCCAGCCAAATAAAACTCAATAGCAGACATGCCCAATGCCTAAATCCACAACAATACACAAGGACCTACTTAGCGCCAACCTGATTGAATCGGACTGGCTACATGCTAATTGAGCAAACCACGGCCAAACCAGTTGTAAAAATACTGAACCGTCAGCCTAGATTTTACAATATATGCATGCCAGGCCACTAATTAAACTCTAGTGTTTTCAATTACTAACCAACTTTGTGAATTTCCTATGCCCAATCCTAGTTGCACGAATGGAGAATACCTGAAGCAAGTGAAAAGCAATGGAAAGCGGTGAACTTGCTTGCAATTTGAAGAGAAAAAGGTCGTTGCTCAACATGGAAGAGAGAAGAAGAGGGAAAGGTCACAATGGAGAGAAGAGAGGTGGTGAAAACCTAAAAAGTTGGAGAAAAATCAGCTTCCTCAATATCCTTTATTAATAAACTAGTAGAGAAATAGTTTTTAGCTGCCACAAATACGGTAGCTAAAGTTGGGTTTCTATTACAAAAAATATTTGGAAGTGGATTTGCTACAGAAATCGTGTAGTCAACAAAACTGTGCTATAGAAACTGGAAAACTACGGCTTGTCTGTTGCAAAGCAGAAAAAAATTTTACAATTGCTTGTCCGTTACAAAGTGGTGACAAATTTTGCAACAGCTTGTCTATTGCAAAAGTATGCAAATTTGCAACCTGTAGCAAAATTTTAAAAAAAATGAGAAGAAAAGATATGTGATCTTAATATTGTTCAAAACATAGTAATTATGCCTCAATATAAGAAATCAATTATGCTTCCAACCTTTAAGGATCCTCTTAAAAGCAAAGTTGGAATAAAGAATATAATTATACAAAGACATAATACAAGTCCACCTAGAAAAAACACATAGAGTTTGCATGGAATAAGGCATTTAAGACAATAACAAGTTTTACCTGTATGCAAATAGAGTAAAATTCAGCTCAAGCCTTCACATTAAAAATTTGTCGGTGTAAATCTGGCATGATTTCGTAACCATTTTGTAAGAAAGAGCATCTCAGACGTAACCATATAATATAATTAGCCTTCCCTGCAATTTGGTAACTAGTTAGTAGATGAATAATGTTAGAACTCCTTAAAGACATATATAGTATAATATGCAACCCAAAATATTATCAATTCTCTAAATGAGAAGATACATAAAAAGGCCAAGCAAACAACAAAGCTAAAAAAATAAGACACGTAACACCCCCTTTTTTTATCCGAGGGCAGACCATAGTGCAATGTTATAATTTAGAAAGTTATTCATTGAGCTACTATCATACAAACTTTACAGAAGTAGATCTCAACTCTTACGGAGACTTAAGATTGTAACCTTACTGAACTTTCACACGTAATGCATATTGATCATACAACATAGGAAGGCATACAAAAGCTCGAGGCTCCTAACATTAGCATTCTGAGTCATGGGAGAGGTGGTACCTACCTAGCAACTAAGAGGGTGACCTTACAATGCGGATGATGATTCTGAACTACAGAAGAGGCACACCCCTGCTAGAGTGAAGCGGTTGAGCTTTTTGAGATGCATAATCCGATTCTTAAACTTAGTTTTGGAGATTGGGTTAGGTGTCTTATTAGTTGAGTAGATGATTTTGCAATAACTTGAATACTGAGTTGTGGACACCTACTCCACATAATCATAACAGAAATTAAAATGCACAAAGACATCACCGAGAACCAGGGTATCATACCCTCGCATTCTGTCTTCATGTGGATCTTCATTGGGTATGATTTGTATGCTCCTCCATCCACATTTCTTCAACATACAAACACTTGTAGCCAAATAAGTCTAGTATAGCTGGTATGCTCCTCATCATGTTTCAGGACTTTGAGACTTACGTACCCTGCAGACGATAGTTAGAGTGTTCCAAGTTCACATTGACGATGATAATGCTAAAATAGTAACGATAAAGCACACCGCACATGACTATGTTCCATCACAACATATGTTCATTTTCAAGTATTAGGGTGCCCGCCCACCGTTAGGAAGGGTAAAAAGCGTATGTTCCAAATACACCAAATACATAGGCACATAAGCCCCAAATACATAAGTAACACGATAAATAAGCCACAAACAACAAGAACTGGTAGTACCCCTGCCATAAGCTTCCCGTTCTGTCCACCTATGTCGACCGCTAATACGAATACATACCTACATATATATAGGAAAAATTTTAGTAATCAACAAGTTAGTTACTGGTCTCAAATAACAATCGGTAAGGCAATACTGGCTAATGGGTGTTTCAACATCCACGATGAAATTCACAACCATTTATCATGCAATAACTAGTACTGAATTAGTAATGTCTAGACCAGACCAAAAACCGGGTCTTGTACAGTTCAAGGCACATGCTAGGAGTGCCATCGGTAGCATGAAGACCATTACACTAACACATTTATAATATATAAGGGCTTGGATAGGGGCTTGTATTATACAATTTCTAGAGCTTAAGTTTGAAAAGCCATCAATGGATCTCAATTTTAAAGTTTTTTAAAATTTTGGGAAAATCTCAACTAAATGGCCCGACATCGGAGAGATCCGATAAAATGCTGACAACATCATCCTTCATCTAAAACTTAGAGAAAAATTACTCATAGAGTTGAGAAGAAGGTGAAGCAGGGGATCCTACAGACTTGGGTGAGTCAAACTCCTCATCCTAACTTGGCCAGCTCACTCTGCATATCCTAACAAGTGAAAAGGGAACCTTAATCACTTGCTGACCAACATGGCACACAAAATGAGGTGAAGCCTCCTAATGAGTACAACATTAAAAGTACTCAACCTACTTAACTACTTTTCTTAACGACAAGTTAAAACCCATTCGATAATTTAATTAGGGCTTAGGGCCTCATGTACACTTGGTGGAAAGATCCTACACATAGGATTTTATTGAACGGACTTAACTGGAAAATTTTCGAATGGGTCAAACAATATCCAAATGGGCTAAATTTGGACCAGTGGGCCCTTCCACTCTAAAGGTCAAACACAAAAATTACCAAGTGATGGTCCATGGGCCAACATGGTAAACAAGGCCCAACAAAGTTGGGCGAAGTTACTTTGGAAATAATGTTCCTAGGCTGCACACCAATTTTGTTAAGTATCGTTCATGGTCTTGGAGACTCCAAATGGGCCTAGGTTTATGCGTATAGTTAGCCAGCACCGTGGGCTTGATTTTTGTGAAATTTAAAATTTAAACTCTAAGCATTTGCTCCTGAATGGACTCAGAAGTGGAAGGTATTGGCCAGGCTATTTATGGAGCTTGGTTGAACGTATCATGCTTGCGAAAATCCTCACACTAGATCTACTGAGAGAAAGACTCCCAAATCATAGTATGGTATTATAGAGACACAAAGTAAGGTGTGGGAGAAACTTCATGAAATTTCATCACCATTTGGCTTTGGCTTTCAGATTTTACATCTAGAGCTAAAGAACTAGTTTTCACCCTATATTCTTGCATGCTCCAGAATACAGGATTAACTAGCCACCTATATGATTTTAACTTAGCCCAAAATTTATTGAGTTATAATAGACAATTAGTGGATCCTTATGTAAGTTTTACAAATTTTAATAAAATCTTTTACCAAGCTCACTGAGGAGCACAATCTTCAGAGCATGGCAAGGCACGTCAAGAACACAACATACACCCAACGTGTTTGAGGGTTTTGTTCATGCCCTTAATGATATTATCTTAGCTATGATAATTTACCACGAATTAGCTAACATCGTAACATACAAACATGCAAAATATTATAGAAAAATACAACCTAGAACATGGTAGAAAATTTGGGAAAATTAGCGGGTAGGCTACTGGAAATAGTAAAGCTAGTCACCTTTCACCAATTTTGGCTCCCAAACATTCCTAACAGCTTAATCATACAAAAACATGCATAAACAAACTTAGTATATCTATCTAGTGATGAACAAGATGCAACAAGAATCATGCAAAATGGACTCCTACATCATGAGATTATAAATTATTTACCAAAACAAGGAATCATACAACACATACATCTTACAAAATTCATTACTATTTTTATACAGTTCAAATGCAATGAAACCAATTTCTAAATGCTCCTAAGACATCTATCTACATGAATAAAATTCTAGAACAAGAAAAGCATAGCATAACAGCACAAAAACAAACACACAACAGTCAATTATGAGGCCAAAGGTAAGACCTTTACCTCAAAAGGGGCTAGGAGGAGGTCTATTAGGGCTTCCTGCCCCAAAACCTACCACTCCTATGGTCTTGGCTTTCTTGGAAAGGGCCTTGGAAAACTAGAAGGGGCTGGGGGAAAAGTGGAAAGGAGAGAAGGGATGGAGGTTGGAAAAAGGGAGTAAAGGGGTGAAAAGAGTGAAGTGGCCCTTTTATAGAAGCTGAAAAACTGCTACATCGCGAGGGTGAACTCTTAGTGCCTTTGTGCTGGCCTTTGTATGCCAGACCATGGAAAGCCAGAAAACCAAGCACGCGACATGCTGGACTAAACCCCACTCAAGTTTGGATCAAACATATCGGCGCAAGGATGCTTGCACAATGCCTTTGTGCTAGCCAAAATTAGGAGGGAAATTCAAATTGGAGCGCAAGGGCACTAGTGCAGCACCATTGCATTCAGACTTAACCAGTAAAACCCTAAGTCCTGGAGCAAGGGCACTGGCAGAGCGCCTTTGCACTGGGACTATTTTGACCGCACCTAGGGTTTCACCCTAGGACAACCAGGGCAACCACAAAAATTGCACCGCAGGTCCAGCAGGGGCTAGGATCGACCGAAAGGGTTCCAAATACATGACAAACAATCTAAACTCGCAAGAGACTCAATCCTAGACCAAACTAGACATGACATGATTGAAAATAAAAGTCACAGCGACATAGCACCTAATCGGGTCCGCCGAACACCGGAGGAGGCTAGGGCCTTGGCTCAAACACACCATACCAAACATAGAATCATAGTGTAAAGGGTCGAACAACCCACTCGGCCTGAATTAAAACCAAACTGGGACAAAACCTACCAGGAAAAAGGCTCGGGATTTACAATATATGCTAAAAAATATATAACGTCTAAGTAAGCATCAATCTCGCTTATTTTACGTATAGTACATGTCATACCTCAAATTTTGTTCCCTAGAGGACAAAATCAACAAGGATGATTTATTACTCAAGTCACTCATTGGTCAATGTCACGGATGAAAATTCAGAACTAAGATCAAAAACCCGTTCTTGGAGACAAAAGGGGAAGACACTCTAACTAAAATTCTAAACCAACTCAAAAATACATAACACAAAAGCACTCAACAAGGTCAAGTTATGATACATTTATAGGTGGTTATTTCATTACTTATTGTTGCTTTATCAATGCATCACACAAGTACACGCATCGAACAAGTAATAGAGGATAATTAAGAGATCGTTCCCACGAAGATTTGATGTTTTTTAAGTAATGATGATAGTAAAATCAGTGAACCTAATAAGTTATCTACACGAAGTATATGATGTGATGACTATCTATTTTAAAACTTAACAGATCAAGTGAGGACATGAAACATGCATACTACTTAATGAAAAGACTGACACAAAGGCACAAAAGATAGAAAACACTACACAAGTTAATGTAAATTCCTTTAATAAAAAATGGATCTAGGATGGATGATTTCACTTAGATGATAAGTAGCATATCTTGTCGTGTTAATCAAGTTACACTTACACTTGTAGTTGATATCTAGAGAACAAATTTAATTGTAACAGGCTTTAGTATCTTATCACAATCTACCACTCTAGCATCATTTTACACTCCAGTGCAAACGAATCCTAAGTTGGTATATTAAAATTAACAGCTTCCTTATGTGGATATCTATAACTTTAATGCATTCCTTTAGTTAAACTCATAAACTATTTTATTCATAGATATCATCAGCCTACCTATTCTTAGATCTCGACCGAATCTTTTAATCTTGTAAAAGTTAGCTATTCTTTTAAAGTATTAAGCATGGGCATGAAGTAATCAACTAACAAGTAGTGCAAACAAGATAACACATACAAGATATATTACATACCAACTATGATCCATCATACACCCCATATCACTAGAGTTTACCCCATAAAATAAGAGTATATCATGAAGCTCAATAAAGAAAACAACATTGGAATAAGAGAGAGAAAAGATATGCAAATTTGGAAAGATGAGGTCATGGTGTGGACTTCTCTTCAACAGTGCTTCTTCTTTGCAACTTGGCTTCCATAGCTTTTTCTCAGCAACCTTCTCCCCTTCCTGGAATAGGTAAGTGGACTTGAGAGGGTGAGAGGTAGAGAGATGAAGATTGAGTTTTCTTCCTTCAAGCATTCTTGAATCTAAGGTATATATGATCTCTAAATGTCCATGATATGATATGATATATTTGTCTCTAATGTGAGTGGGGGTATATATATCCAAAGGGGTGAAGCTTCGCTTGGTAATAAGGCAGCTTCTTGGTAATTTCCTTCCTCCAAAGTGGGGTAGATATTGACTTCATCATTGTGCCTCCGATTTATTCCTTTATCCTCTTGTTGTCTTGTGGAGTTGGTCGACTTGTCCCAATAGTCCAAATTGTTCAAGGTAAAGACCAAATCAAACCAAGTTAGAGGAAGCAACCTTGCAATTTCAGTTCCATGAACTACACACGAGTGGCTTCTTCAAATTATTGAAAGTTGGTGGTTGTGTCCCTTGCTTGCTCCTCAAGACGGCAATCTAACATTTGGTGATGAGGAGTTGGTAGAGTTATCCAAAAGTAGGGAGCAAGCGCAGTTGTGTAGGCAGCCTTTTGTTGGTCAAAAGAATATTACAGCTCTAATCTTGCAGGCATGAAGGTGTGCAGGTCTAATCATACTAGGAAGTGTCCCAAGTGGTCCATACTAGGTTGGTGAAAAATGTAGTTTGCTCCACTTGCACAAGCTTTGTCCAAATGCTTCAAAATACCATTCTTTATTCAAATTTAGCTAATGATTCACCAATATTTATCAAAACTTGCGACAATCTGAAATTTTCAAATTTTAGCCAAAAATAGTATAAAAAATGGCGTTGGGGCATGAAGAAGATATACCACAAGTTATCGAAATGTTATACTAATTCACGACGTATCAAACCATCAAACTGAAACTTTGCTAGTCTCTAGCAAAACAAAATATTAGTGGTCTTTCACAATAATTGACAACATCAATCAAATGGTAAATGACGCATTTTAACACAAGCAAAAAACTACGATCAAGTTTTTGAATAACCGATTATACCTTCTATAGATACACAACTGAGTTCAGATCAATTGGGAATTTTGCGGGTCTAGATAGACTAGTTCATCATATGTCTCAAACTTAAGAGACCTCTCCATGAGATTGAATCCTTAAGACTAGAGTGGATCACAATGATTTATTATGTTGCAATGGGGCCAGGGTTAGGGCTTCAAAAAAAAGACAAAAAAACAAAGCAGGGGCATCACTAACTCTGAATTTTCCATAACTTATTATTGTGCTTACTAAATGTAGTGAGTATAATTTTATTTCCCTCAAATATACTTTCCCTCTCTTTCTTATTGCTTTCTTTTTCTAGCAAAATGTCTTTCTCTTCTTCTTCTTCTTCTTTTTTAACACAAACAAGATATATTAACAACATCACCCCATGACTATGATCTGACAATTTTCTTCAACTTTCTAAAATTTTCCTTCCTTCTTTTGTTTGCTTCATAATTCTTTCTCAATTGGTTGCAAATAGTCATTCCCACCCATGAGCACTTTGACCTGTGAAGAAAAATTTCTAATTAGTCATACTACATTAAGGTGAGAACATGTGCTTCTCCAAATTAGGCTAGGGCATGATGTGTTTTAAGGACACAATCAGGAGGTCAATGTTGAGCAAAATTTGTGTAAAACAAGGGTACAATAGAGATGATTAATATGGGCCTTGGTGACCAAATCTCACCTAAATTACTTCCTAACTAGTTAAAAATATTCCCTTCACCTTGAGAGTCCTAGTACTAAGATTCTAATTCCCCTTTCTCATATACCTACAAGAATTCATGTTTATCCTAATAAACTTGGGTTCTAGGCTGGATACTAACATGGTTGTTTGAAAACATTACCATAAACATTTACATATGCAAAATTTATCTTATTCACACTTTCTATGATTAATAATTAGAATGCCTTATTTTCTAACGTATTCTATCATGATAATCTAGTTAGCAGTAGGCATAACAATTAATTAATACAAACCAAAAAAAGTATAAAATGTTTATCCTTCCCCCAAAGTTAAGTGCAATTATGCCCTCACATTTGATTAAATAGACAAATTTCAAAATAGAAATTTCCGAACGCAAGCATTGAAAGATCGGCAGCAAGAAATAGAGAAAGAAAGGAATAAGAAGGGATAGAGAGTGTCCATTAACTAGGTTAATCTTCTTCTTCTTCGAAGTTGAGGTTCGTCGCAGTGAAGTGACCTGTCAAGGGGTCTCCTCCTCCCAAATGGGTGGCAATTTCTTCCTCTTTCTCCTCGGATTCTTCTTCACCAGGCTGTAATTTTTGTAGGTTTGCCATGTTTGCTTTTGTTTTGATCTTTGGTCCATCTTGTGGTGCCTTGGCTTCCTTCTCCTTTTGCTTCTCCCCCTTGGATTCCAAAGGTCGTGCAAACATGGAGTCATGAGAAACAGATATATTAGTCAAACTAATATTTGTTTTGGCCCATTTGTTCTCCATGAACTGGTTCCAAGAGTCCTAGTAGGTTAGGAAATTGAAGATTTGTTTTTGAGTTGCCCTCATTTCCTTAATCTCCTCCAAGACCTCCATGTCAAGTCATTGTTCTCCCATCTATGGTCCTTCAGTTGAAACCTTGGTGTTGATTGCTAGCCCAGCTTTGATTCTGTCTTCATTCTTGTTTATCGGGACTCCTGACTGAGTGCAAAGCTTGGTGACTATGGCAGGGAACCAAAGTCCCTTGGTTAGTCCAACTGAGTTGATAATATTATTACAGATGATCCACCATGCATCGACCTTCCTCTTCTCAATCATTGCCTAAAGGAGAATAGCATAGTCCAGAGTCACATGGGAGGTGTGGATGGTGGGGATCAACGTGCTACATATAAATTTAAACAATGGTGTCCAACATCCAACAGTGCCCCTACATTGAAGCTGAGATGCTACTTATTCTTTCCCATGACCCAGACTATTTCATTATTCTATTTGCACAATTTTGTTTTCCAATTCCTTTGGGATCTACCTCTTCTTCCATTAGTTCTGAGTATGCATCCTCTCATGATCAGGTGTCCCCACCATTTTGTTGATCACTTCACTTGTCATAATCACCCGTTTGGCCTCACACAAATATCCTCTCCTCCTTCTCTTCCAAATTTACATGAAATTCTCCCACCGGCTGTAAACCACAGAATGTAGTCCACCCCAAACTTTTGATGATGTCCATTATAACCTTGTCTACCTTAAAGCTCTTCAGGTCCAAAGCCCTCTTCTTGATATAGGTTGCTTCCCTTGAACTATTTCATTGAATGTTGTCTTAACCTTGTCCGAGACAAAAGGGTAATGGTCTGATGTGGCAGGTAATGGGGGTCTTGAACTTATTTGCTATCTGTTTCTTTCTTGGTGGTGGAGCTGGAGATTGGGGTCCTTTTTTCTTTTCTACTTCCATTTGAGGGGATAAGGACGGTGCGGTTTGGGTTAGGGCTTTGGGTTCCTCCTGGATCAACTTTCGGTTTTTATTTCTGTTCTTTCTACTGAGTCAAGGTTGTCCAACTTAGTTTTTCTCTTTTTTACTTGCTTGTACTTCCTCTCTTCTTCCTTTTCCTCCTGATTTGCTTGCTTGGTATTTGCCTCCATTGTTGCCAAGCCTTCACCCAGTTTTTTGTTTTTAATTTTGCTTTGGCAAGCCTTGCAACAGTAGCTTGCTTCTTTAATTTCTCTTTTTTGTACTGTTAGCTTGGCTTGGGCAGGTGTATCATCCTTAACAATTGGAATTGGTGTATCAAGACCATGGCTACTTTGAGTTGCTCTGTTTGACTTTCTGAATATCATTCTCTTTAGCTCTAGTTTGCTTCGCTCATCAGCCAATTTCTTCTTACTTTTTTCTTCCATTGGGGTTGCCTGTTGTGTTTCCTTTGCCGCTTGTTTCCTTGGGGGTTTAGTAAAGAATATTGTCATAGTAGAAACTTCTCGTGACCAAATCTTGTGACAAAACTTTCGTCACTAACAACCATTTTCCTACTAGCGAAATGAAGTGCAACGCCTATATGGTATGATGGGGAAAGATAATTGAAAATTGGCGCCTTCAATGTTTTTCTGGTGCATAGCCACCGACCACATCAAACAATCCATATGGAAGATTAACTCATGTCCACAAGATCGACAACTTTATGCATGAGGACATATCAATATTTTATTTTCCCAAAACAACATATAAACATTCTCCTTATGGCAAACATTCTTAGAACTACCAGTGTTGGTTAGTAAAATATGATGCCCAATAGGCAATATATTTCTTCCTGATACATCCAGAAACAAGATAAATTAATCTCAACTAGCTTCAAAATATATCTTGTTAACAATGGCGGTGTTACAGTAAATATAGTTCAAATTTTTTAAGCGCATACGAGTAGCCCAGTATATATCAGCAAATTACAAGAACATCCCTCCGTATGATGTTGTCACCATCGTTCAAATTTGGACTCTACTAGACTAGCTAAGGAGTCGGTCGGCGGCAAGTCATTTAAACTTATTTTTTAATATGAAAAAAATGGAACGAAATTAGCACATATTTCTCTCCTTATGACTTAAAACGTCAGCAAACATGATTGTGATTCATGTCACTTATTAGTTTTGAATGTACTTTTAAGAGAATTATAAGGAAGATAAACGTGTTTTAGTAACATTTATTATTCACTTCATGGAGTTCGATGGATAAAATTTCAATTACTCAGTCTTCTTAAGAGGGAATTACCCTTTAATCAGCTTGTCTTGAAATGCACATGAAATTGACACAAAAAATTTGTGAAGTCAAGATGCAGTTTTAAAATTATATATCAATTGTGCGCTGTATATATTTTTAGCATTTAAAACGATAACAGGAAGTTTTGCAGTAGGCGTCAAATAAGAAATCTAAATATGCTATGATTAGACTATTAAATGAACAATGATCATAACTCGAAGTATCAATTAAGTAACATGCCCAAATTATTATCAAATTGATTAATCAATAAACATAATACGTAATTAACTAATTTATTTTAGATGTTCATTTAAGAAAATTATAAGGAAAACAAACATCTTTTAGCAACAATTATTTTTGCCACTTCTTTGAGCTAAACGGAGTCAATCACTCGGTCTTGTTAATTAAGACGGAACTACCTGAGTCATCTTGTCTTGAAATGCAAAGTCGTTGTCAAGTCAAAATAGAAAACATTTTGAGTCAAAATGTACTTTTAAATTATATATTAATTGTGTTATTTAAATATTTTATCATTTAAACAATAAAAGTAAGTTTTTCAATAGGCAAGTGATACAATCCTATAGTATAGGACACGAGGTTATAATATTTACAGTCTTAAACCCACTTTGAGATTGAAATTGGATGGTGAGTGTTATATGAGATGGGATATAAATCTCATAAGATCGTAACATTCTAGTCATTGTGAGATATACTCAAGGCCCATAACACTAAACACCGGATAACAAGTCTAAATATGAGTGTGCTCAGACTATCAAATTTGCAATGATATTCATAACTCAAAATATATGCAAATGACAGAGGCCACATAACATGCTCAAATAATTGTCAAATTGACATTACTTGTTATTATCAAATCAGAGCACTATATATGATCATATATATCATACATACATGTGGTGTAACATATTTGATTAAAATCAACTTCCACACGGAGACGGTTATATGCCACACATTTGGTCGAGCAAATGTAAGAGTTCCTCCACACATGATATTCTTCTATCTTTTACAAGACGTTGTGTGGCAAATCTACAATAAGATTTTTTTTTCATAAAATCTCCAGCAAGAAGTTGAAGAAGGTTTTGATGATACGGTTAGGCATAAGATGAACAAAATTAGTTGTGAGAGGGAGGGTGGGTTTTGGGTGGGGAATAATCCAAATCAAAACCAGGTTGATGATCATCCTCATGTTTCCCTCTAGGTGGTATTCTCCATGAAACAGTAACAAGAGACTTGATCTGATTGAAACCTGAAATCCTTTCTATAATCCCTTTATTTCCCGAGCAATTGGGATTGTGATTTTCCGAATGCTTGGCCTCGTTATGGGGTTCATTTGAATCTTTAATAATGCCTCCACCGATCTCTTTTACTAACCGATCTGGGTTTGATTTTAGAACTTTTCTAGAGCTTGATTGCACCAACTTTTCATGGTTAAAAGCTTTACCCACTTCCATCTTCTTCATTTCCTGCTCCAAGCATTTCAAACAAAATATGGACACTTTTTGCTTTCATAAAGTTGGTAGAAAGCATGCAAAACTAGAAATGAAAAGAGGAGAAACTATGCGAGAGAGTGGCTAGTACAAACCTTGTGATTTCCCAGGTCATGTTGGCGACCTTCACACGCATGGAAAGGCAAGAAGAGCAAAAGAAGAAGAAGAGAAGGCATGGCCATCAACGTAATTGATGAGAAGCGATCAATAAACTCACTCTAATGAAAGGTTGGAAAGGAGATGTATGTATTTTGTAGATGGAGAAGAATTAATGCATTCATTCAATGCAGGTAGCAGGAGAAGAGGCAGCAGCTGTGAGAATGATGAGTTATGCCTGTAGGAAGGAAGGGAAGAAGGGAGAAACATTCTATGCGGCATATATGTATGTGTTGTCTTCTCTTGACTACCTTTTGGGGAGGATAATTTGAATAAAAATATATATATAGACACTACTTTTAAGAGACAATTTTTAGTTTTTAAAATTTTATTTTGGTTCGCTAAAGCTCTCTCAATCAATTGTTCTTATCCCATGACTTTTCGAATCAAACTCTAATATAGGTGTTTCTGAATATTCGCAAGATTTTTTAATTGACTCAATAATTTGATCCCCAAGTTTACTAAGTACTATTGAAACAATACTATCCTTCTTACCGTTTAGTTAAAATAATATTTGAAAGTATGTGTTAATAAGGTCGTAAGTTTTTCAATTTTAAATCTTAAAAAATATTTATTCGCTCCACATTAGCTTTGAAAATTAGTATGAATGATTATGAATTAGCTTGTAGTCAACTATGAGCTACTCCACGCTACAAGAAGGGAGCACATAAGTAATGCATATTTAGGGATGACTAAATTGGGCGTCACTTAAAATCATTAGGTTTTAGTTCAATTAATGCCCATCAAACTCTAATTACCTCAAAGTGAAGTAGAATATTTTTGTTTTACCCAAAGTATATTGCAAATTATAGAAGGTGCTATTTAACAAAAAAACTAAGCCTTCAAATAAAAAAATACTAAGGGTGGTTAGTGAAATTGTCAATCTGATTGACAATTATGAATTTGGCATGTGAATGTGCATTAGCGTGTTAGTGATATTATATTTTAAAGTATGAATAGTAATTATTCAAAGTTGTATACGATTCACTGCAAGTCCATTAATCAAATTACATACCTCTCACTTTTGTCAATTTGATTCACAGATTTGTG
The DNA here is from genome assembly GCA_033002965.1 of Piper betle. NCBI lineage: Eukaryota > Viridiplantae > Streptophyta > Magnoliopsida > Piperales > Piperaceae > Piper > Piper betle. The sequence continues at coordinate 19,379 of JAURVB010003517.1, forward strand.
AGTTTAAATGATAAAAAATTTTAAAAAAATTATATTAATTTATGAATTACACTTATTAAGAACTGTAATCTAATTAAGAGGGAAATATTATTAATCATGTTGACCTAAGGGAGGGGAGAATAGAACAAGAAAATGAGAAACAAGAGCAAGGAAGGAAGAGCCTTGTATTTGAGTGGATCGAGAGAAGGGGTTCATTGATACGTTAATATATGAGCCCTTCACACATGGCTTGTGGCTCCGTGTTTGTTGCCCAATCTTCCCCACGTTACTCGTTGGGAACCGGAGTGTTGTTAAGGACTAAAATACATTCTGAAACTATGCAAATAACCCTAGTCTTCTTCTTGGGATTGAGAGCAAATGCACTTCTCTCTAGCATGACCGGTATGATTTCTAGGGTTCAAAATTTCATTGTTCATTAGTAGGCTTTGTTCGACTCGAGAAAAGCTTGATTTCAAGCTCCATTTGAGGTCAAATAAAAATGTTTTGGGGTTAGTACTTGTTCGACTTAGTTTCACGACTCAAATATAACAAAAAAAACAAAAAGATTTCAGACCTAGATTTAACTTTCAGAAATTTAATTTAAATTATAGAATAGAATTTTTTACAATAAATTTAAATATATAAGAATGTGCATGTATGACTATATTTTATGTGTATAATTATGTTAATTTAACATATCTTATTTTAATAACAGAGGTATAAATTATACAAATCAAGTTATCTTGATCTCAAATTAATTCAATACTAATACGCGCAACTCAAACTCAAAGCCAAATAGGCTGTTTAAGCTAAGCGAAAGTTGGTTCATCATATGAAGTACTTGATAAAACTCATCACATTATTGATTGCAACTACTGGTCATAAAGTCTAACTGGTTCAAGTTCTCAAAATAAAAGAATACTTTCTGGTTGAGATTTTTTTTAATGAGATCATGAACTTGAGATCATATGGTCAGTACATGACATGGGCCCAACCAAAAATATTAGGTTAGTTGTTTTATATGTATAGATATGAATAGAGCTTTTTACGAGAAAAAGGAAGAAAATTTTTATATTAATAGATGGTGGAACAATTAAACATAATTATTGGAAAAAGGGAAATTTTTATTATAATGATAAAACTATCCCTCCAATTTAAAAAAATTTAGCAAAAGCATCTATTGATTGTCGCCGGCTGGTAGGCTGCCCGGTGAGGTAGCTGGTCACCCCAAGACTGGATCCGGCTTCCCTTGTCTTGCCAGCAATTGTTTTTAAAAAAAATTGTCACCCAAGGTCAAGAATGACAGGGATCCGGCTGCCTTGGCCATGGCTGGTCTAGCCGTAGGCAGCTAGGATCTAGCTGCCCATGGCTTGGGTGGTAAGATCTTGATCAACCCGGGGCAACCAAACTACTATCAACTACCCTTCAATGGTTTTTTTTAATTTTGTAAACGGGGGTATTTTAGATAATCTCTATTTTTTCCTTTTTCTAATAATTATGCTTCATTGTCCCACCACTTTATAATATAAAAAATTTTCTCCTATTTTTTGGGTAAAAAGCTAGTATAAATATATTAAATTTTGCTTCAGAAATTGTTCGTGTGCATGAACATCCGACTGGCCGTAATTATGCTTCGATTTATATTTTATATATATGTCTGTAACGTTATCTTTGGGCGCCGTAGATCGCAAGCTTATTTTGTTTCCAATAATATATATATATATATATATATATATATATATATATATATACACCACTGGTTTTCACAGAGTGGGAATAGACCCTTATTTCATGCAAAAATAGCTATATATGTATATAATGTTGATTGACCTCATAATTATCTAATTATAATGCATTAAATCATATATTAATGGGAGCTATTGTGCTAACCAATTCGCTCAAATGTAGATCGCAAGCTTATTTTGTTTACAATAAAATAGATATATATATATATATATAGACTACTGGTTTTCATAGAATAGGAATAGACCCTTATTTCACGCAGAAATAGCTATATATGTATATAATGTTGATTGACCTCATAATTATCTAATTGTAATGCAGTAAATCATCTATTGATGGCAGCTTTTATGTTAACCAATTTGCTCAAATGCTACTGAACTGTACAAAAATTGCAACATAAAATCAAACTACAACATTCCTAAATCAGTACTTTAGGATGAATGGATCCCTCGGGTACATAAAATATATAAGCAAAAAAATATTGCATCAATTTACAGTTTTAAAATTCTTTTCTCACTCCAAAACTTCTCTAATACAACTCTACTCCAAGACTTTTCGAGTCTAACTCTTGAGAATGTATCCATATCGAAATATTTAATGACCAACTCTCAAGCCAAGTAATGAAGTTATTAAAATATCTTTTTAGTTTAGATAAATTAACATATACTTATTAATTTTGTGAATCAATAAGAGTAATATATACTAATTTTATATTATTTTATTTGTTGCATTTAAAAAATAATATAAATGACTCCAGTTCTACAACATTGTCGAGCCAAATTTGAGAGTTTTTAAATAATGCAGCATCAATCAACCAACCTAGAAGATATGAATATAAAAACCAACCTAGAAGATGTAAATATAAAAATACATAAATAAAGGGAGAGAAAGAAATTTAAGAAAAGAAGGATCAGTTGATTCATATTTACAATTCAGGGGGATAATTTTACATATTCTTAATTTGGAGGCACTCTTTAAATGTATTTTAAACTTCACCATGGTCGATATTTTTTTAAGGGCAAAGCCATTCAATCTTATTGATCCCATCCTCTTCAAATCATAAATATGTAAAATAGTCTCTTAAAATTATAAATTATAAATAAAATACCACCTTTCTAATTTTCTCATATATATATATATATATTATATATATATATATATAGAAACACACATGAACAATGACAAGCTAATTAATGCACGAAACAGGTAAAATGAGATAAAAGATTTAGCGAAAGAAAAAGGCTTAATGCCACCTGGAGGAGGTAAGCACTCAAAGGATTGTAGGATATAGGGGTACTGGGGAAAGAGGAGGCAAAGGGGCATGAACAGGCATCAAACTGTTGTGGGAAGATAGCTACAGGGAGGGCCCACCAATGTGTTGGGTGTGGGCTTGACTTGCTTGCTCCCAAGTATGACGGTTGAGACAGCTTGGGTCACTTCCCAAGGCCTAATTGGGATTTGTGGGGAAGAAGTTGACTGCTTTTTGGAGTTTTGATACATGGTTTCTTTTTCTTTTTTTTTCCCCAAGGCTTGGCACATGGTTTTTTGTTTGCAGTTTGATACATGGTTTCTTGATGCAAGTGTTGTCCATCTTTTTAATATTTTTATTTTCAGAAAGTAGTGAATAATGAGGATGTTACAATTGGAAAATGCCTTATATGAGGACCCAATTAAATTAAAAATGCAATTAAGTAGTAAAAAATTTTACCCACAATAAAATTTTTTCCTATTTTTCTCATCTAGTAATCGTCTTCTACATTTGATTTTAGCCAAAGATTTTTATTTCTTAAGCAATCAGTTTTTATGCTAGATATTTTAATATTAAGAGATCTTTGTATTTGTATGTGTAGAAATTTTTCACGGAATAATAAATATCATCCTATTGATGCGGATGTCGTTGACAAGGTGAATTACACTGATTTATAGAGTCTTCCTTTTATGTAACTACATGAAACTATCAAAAAAAGCTTTAGTTTAGCGTTATTTGTGTTATTTAATTCAAGATATAAAAATGTAAATATTACCATGCAGGATTCAAAAAAATTAAATAGTTTGTTGTAATTCAAATATAATATTTGGTTAAGATATACGATTTGTACTTTTTCCGTTGCCATTTAGGATGAATACCTGTATGTAGCATACAATATTTGAGTTAAAAATAACTCAAAATAAGCTAAACATAGCCGTGCGTTGCACAACAATAATAGGGATAAAGATGGTCCCAAAATATAGTTTTAGAACTCCCTTTTTACTTTATATAAACTCCCGTAGTCAACTTTATTTCGCAAATTTTATAAATAATCTCTTTATAGACAAATTTTGTGATTTGGCTCTCCGAATTAAATAATACATGTCATTAAAATATATTTTTGTCTCTTTCAATTTAGCTAGCAATATAAATCATGTTTTTGTCAAATTCAAGTGACAAAATGCAATCTATACTAATAGCATATAATCTTTTATTTGTTGGGCTAAAAAATTATAAATAACTTCAAATTCACTTTAAATCATTTCACTCCATAATCTGAATTTCAAGTCGACAAACAACAGCCAAAATACAAAGGCAATGATAGTCGGTAGCAGTAAACTAACATATTAAATTGTAATGAAAGAAAATACGCATACACACACTGAGAATTTAACAACAATTAGGTACGCAAACCACTTCCACCAGGTACAAATGTCGAATGTCAAGTTATTTAGAAAGAAAAATTATATAGGTAATTACATATTTAAACTACTTAATTTTATACGTTACTACCACATGTTATTAATAATTTCAAGCTTATCCTATACCCTACACATTGTGCTGATATCAAATTAATTTCTTTAGGAAATGATATTTATGACTCAATTAAATGTAGGAAATATTTTTTCCCCAAAACAAATTAGACGAATTATGTTACGTATATTCATGGAAAGAAATTTTAAATCCCCAGTTTTCAATAAGAAACAAGAATTCATTCAGAGAAAACTTGTAGTCACCCCAATCATGTGCGGCGGAATAGATCGACAAATTGAAATCTCACACACAGCATTCAGTTGATAGATAAATGGAATGGTTTTAATTCACAGCCTCAAAAGAACTGTAGAAATTGTAATAAAATGAAATAATTTTGTTTTTCAAATGTAGAAATTTCTACTCTCCCATGTATTTTGGGAGACGATGCATCAGTTGACAGACTCAAATCCCAGTGGATCTCTTAAGTAAATAGATATCCAGACCTGAGTCAACTTCTGCATATCATATAAAGACCATAAAATGTCAACAAGATATTTTTGAAGAAGAAAAATTCTTAACAAGATAAAAGACCCAAAATCTCCATCCAAATCGTTTCAACAAAATTGGTTAAATCAACCGGAATCTTAATCAAGCAATAGCATTGGCTAATGGGTAACAACCAAAATTTCATTCACAGAGCAGTTAACCAGTAAAATTTTCAAGCTTTCATTGCCATAAAATGAAAAAGGACTGAATATATATATATATATATATATATATATATATCATTGTTGCCACAGATGCTCCGTGTAAGACTTCAATTTAAACCATCCTGCCATTGCTTTATTTAGCCCTGCAGTTCTAGCAGAGGCAATGTATAGATGTAGTAAGGGATGATCAAAAGTACAAGAATTTTGCTACTTGTGAGGCCCCGTATGTGTTGGTACCGTCATGAGACCACTGGATAAATATACTCGATCAAAATCAAGTCCAAAAACTCTTCTTTGAAGAAGATTGAACACGATAAACAAGCCATGGTGTAAATTTCTTTATTAATTTGTGAAGGAAAATTCCACCCAATGATTTTAATATTTCGCAAATAAGCAATTTTTTATCGTCAGACAGCTATACATGTTTACCCATTTACCGGTACGCCTAAAACTAAGAAAGCTAATACGGCAGACGAATAATGTCCTGCAAATTGAGACTAGTGAAGCTGAGAAAACTGCCCAAAGGTGCTCTCCCCACCGTAAGTAACATACAGAAAACCATCCTCATCTTTCTTCTCATCATAAACTGTTGACATGATGGCTCCTGCATTCAGAACAATACAAAACTCACTAGCAACAGAAAGTAAAGGCTGATGTCGCATTTTAATTATCAGAAGAAATAACAGACCTGTAGGAGGGAGGACATTATCCACAAAAATGAAAATAGCCTTTTCTGGACTCAACTTGATGCGCTTACGAATAATATGAACAAATTGGCCGACTGTCAAATCTGCCGGGACAAGGAATCTGCAATTTTGCATTCATAAGAGATAGTTATATGAACCATTAAAGACAATTCTATCAGCAATTATATAGTTTAATTGTGCACAGAAATTCATTAATTGCCAAAACATTCTACATTGATAGCCTAGTTTCAAATAGGGAAAATAATAAAGTTTATTGCCAATATTGTCCAAAGAACATATATTATGAAGAAATTAGAAATGAAATACAACAATGAACTTGGTAATCATGGGTGATACACTGTATCCAGATAAACTACAAACATATAACTTTGTGCTAATAGAGGGAAAAATCGACCCTATTATTCTCCCATTTTTACCACTCACTGTTCACTAAAGCAATGACCAGTTTCATAAATGGGCAATGATGCAAACACTTAATTATTGCTCAACGTCCTTTCGCTATTTACATATACATATATATAATATCTGGAGCCACCCAAAACCTTAAATTTTCTAAGGGAAATAAAAATATGTATTATGAAATATAGTGGAGATAGTAAACAAGAGAGAAATCTCACTTCTTTTTGTCAATATTTGGCATACCGGTTTTGTCTGCTCTCTCCACAATAACCTTTAAATATAAAAAGACAATGCATTAGGAAGTCCCACTTTTCTATAGAAGCAAAGGTGCAGATATAAAACATGAATGGACCAGTAAACGAAAATATTAAGAACAATTGAAATAATTATTTTTAAGACAAATAAAAAGGCAACGGCACCAATGCAGACAGACCAAAACTAAGCATAAATTCATGACAATAAAAAATAAAATTATTGACAAGTCAATACCCCATGTTAGTGCCAAGAAAAGAGCAATTTCTCTTACTGCATCTCTAAGCAGGTTGGAAAATTCATAGAAAATGTACAACGGGGTAGCCTCCCTGTTAAGAATCTGAAGGCTAACCCACTCGAAACTAGCAACCCTAGTAGCATATATTTCTAATTTTAGCTCAAAAAACACTAGTTTCCCAACACAGAAACTGAAAGAACAAAGAGATTTATGCCTTAATGCATTGAAAAATTTCTAGAGAAGCCACAACATTTTGACAAGCACTCATCAAATAGTACGCCCTGTATACTTATGTTAAATATAATCCAAAAAGTTTGCTTGAAACATATGGCATAAAAGCCAAACTAATACTGCAGTATTATTTATGTACAGCAGGATCAACTTGATAGCCATAACTATGTATTTAAATAGAATTAAATGTCAACAGATGAAGCAATGGTGTCAAGAAATCCCAGTAAACAAGTTGAACTGAGGTTAGTTCCAGAAAGAAATTTCAAACATTCAAGAGACAATTGTGTTATCATAAACATAAAAGATAAGGAATTTGAACGCTTTTCGGGGGAAAAATCAAACATTCATAAGCAATGGCAAATAATGAAATACAAGTTGAACTGAGGCTAGTTCTATGCTAAAAATCAGTACAAAAATCACATCATTCTTACAAAAGCATCTTGGCCTCACCGGAATTCTGTCAGGGTATTTATCCCTAATTCGAGCAGCCTCAGCACTCCTCTTCTCTGCATTGAAGGCAAACAGAAGCAGAAAAATTTGAACTACATGATAAAATCTTCTTTTCAAATATTTATATAGATCTCAAAACAAAGCCCAACCAAGGTTGTTGTCCTGCTTGAAGTAGCTTTTAGCCATTGCTCCTGTACAAATTTCAACAAAGAACACAAATCAATGAAGTCGGCCATCGAAAAATACAAAAATAATCTAATTTACAGCATTCCATCCGTTCCTAATCTATCACACATGCCATGGATATAATGATCAACACAAACATGTAGAAACTACACAAATCGAAAAAGTTAAATCATACAGCATGGTCGGTCAGTTCGATCATGATTCATAACACATCAACAGACAATTGGACCGAGAACAGCTTTCCTATTTCCAACTTATCAACCACAAGGAAAAAAATTATAATTAAAATCCATAACGTTTTCCCATACAAATTGCAACGCACAAATATAATTGAACAATCGAATTACCATAGGTATGTCAAATAAAAAAATTCTAGGAAGCGAAGTTTAGATTGTTCATGACTAAATTGTAAAAACTAAATCTCAGTCCAAGAAAAAAAACCCTGGCACATAACACGACAGAATTCAGATGCCGCAACGAAAATTACTAACCCAAATCAACAACTTGAAAAAAAATACAAATAAACAAGGATTATCAAAGAAGGTTTGTTACGGTAAGGGGATTGATTGATTAAAGGGACTTTTTGCGTCCGATTTTGATGGGGGAAGGAACAGAGCGTACTTTTTTTCTCCAAAAGAGCATGTGACGTAGGGCTTCCCAACTCCTCCCCACTTTCTCCGCCACGACGTGATGCACGTAATACCAACGTGATGAACAAATCTGACTAATGCTAAGCCCACTCTGGAAATGTTACGTATGTGCTACGCGGAACATCTTGTAAAAACTCGTCAATAAAATAAAGAATGTCTATTTAAAAATACAATGATTATGTAAAATATTAAAAATAATTACAATTTTATGTTAAAAACAAGTAATAGTTTTAATAAAGTAGGTATTGATACGTAAAAGATTTAAATTTGGGAAAATTTTTAACTTAAATTGAATTTTATCATTTTATTCAAGATTTTTAATTTAGACAGAATTATACTCTAAGTTTTTTATAATAATAGATAAATAAAATTGAAATATATAAAAATGTTAAATTAATTATGTATTATTAAGTAATCAACTTTAATCCAAGTTCTATGATTATAAATATATGTATGTAAGTAGAATTTAACAAATTTTTAGGATTCCTAATTTGCATAGAATTATAGTTCAAAATTTTAGGAATAATAATAAAAATCTTAAATTAAGAAAATATTAATGAACTCATAAAGCTATTATGTGGCTAGAATCAATAACACAAAATATGATGAGATTGAAAATAAACTCCAACTCTTTAATACAAAGGGGTTGATAAAATTAGATTGCTTTAGCCTAATTATCGTTTTATATCAATGAAAGTAGGATAAACGTATCTTTAATATGAATTCAAGGAAACTTTCAAACTCATATTATGCTGACAGACTCTAGCTTTCTACCTAGATATATATCACCTGGTCAAGTTTGGTATGGGTTTTTAGGCTTAAAGCTAGCCATATGTTTAAGATCCGAACCCAAATATATATATTTTTGTTAACTTTATATCCAAACTTGGCTCAGACCCAATTTAAATAACCAAAATCTAAATTTTACTCAACCGATAATGAGTAAATTACATAGTATTTGCATAAAAAATCATAAAATTTAAATATTTATAACAATAAAATATAATATATCTGTGAAGATACAATACATAAACCAAATTATTATATAAAAAATAATATTTCAACTAAATTTTTTTGCATTTTTTGGATTTGGGCCTCTATAGTTTGGTATTACGAGAAACCCTAACTCCTAGAATTAAACTAGATATTCCAAAATCGTGCATTTTTGGATTGGATACTTGATTACAATCAACATTTACTACACCCCTACAATCAAACGATTCGTATGAATGACATGTTATCTAATGCTAATCTAATACTTTCTTTTTAACTTTAATCGGGGAAAGATTTTTCTCATGCCTTTTGCTCACTTCTCGTGCTTTCTATTGGCATCTGATTGAATTTTTTCCGCGAGATTTGCTCTCAGCCATTTCTGGTTTCTTGTGCTTCCTAAGGACGATGTGACTTTTGCCACGGAAAGAGAATACTCTCTTGCGGTAAAGAGAGACGTCATTTAATGGAAAAATACAAAGATTTGAACCTTATTCAAAATAATTATCTAGCTATCTAGGCAGCTCATCTTTTAGTATTTATCAAGAACACTGACTCATTCCACGGTTAGTACAAATCGGCCGATTTCGAGTGGAATCGGCCGATTTAAATCGGATCGGCAGAGTGCCGATTCGATTTTGGGGCCGAATCGGTCGGCCCCGAATCGGCGTCCAACTCGGCCGAGTCACCCGATTACGACCGATTTAAATCGGATTCGGAATCGGGGTGAATCGGGAAAAATCGGTTTTTTGGGTAAATTACCAAAATACCCTAGGTATAATATTAATTTAATTATTTAAATAAGGGTAAAATTGGAATTAAAATTTTAAAAACCTAAACTTACCCGACGGCGGCGACGGCGAGCAACGATGGCGGTGACTGGGCGACGGGGGGATGATCTGGAGGGGCGGGGCGCGGTCAGCGGGGGAGGCGGGGAGGGAGAGGGAGGGGTTGGCTGGGGGAGGCGGGGCGCGGCGGGCGCAGGGCGGGGCGGGGCGGGTCGGGTCTGGGGGAGGGGGGCGCAGCGACAGCGGCGGCGACTTGGAAGGAGGGTGGATGGGGGAGAGAACGGCTGTGGGTGAAAAATAACTGTGGTGGTATTTTTGTAATTAAAACTTGACTCATGTCCGACTCGAGTACAAAATAATAACTAATTCAAAATAATTTTTAAAAAATCTAAAAAATATTAAAAAATATCATAAAATATAATATATATAATAATATCAAAATGACATCAATATTTAATTTTTATATATTTATTTATGAGTTGTCAAATTATTATATATGACCGATTTGGACCGATTCAATTGGACCAATTCCTGTCCGATTTAGACCGATTTCGATTCCGATTCCGACTCCCTAGAAAACCGATTCCGATTCCGATTCTGATTTATGCAACCATGACTCATTCTCAACTCTCCCTTGCACTTGCAAGGTGGTCTTGATACTCTTTGGTATGTGCAAGGCATGTTAAGTATATTGCAAGTGGTCAAATGTGTTGCATATTACCCCCTTATTATTTTGCTACTTTGAATTTTTTACTTTAATACAATAGGAGTGAGTGAACCCACACGTTGATGGAGTTGATTATTGATATCATACAAAGATTTGATCCTTATTCAAAAATCATTAGCTAGTTACTTAGGGAGCTCAACTCTAAGTATTTATTAAGGTCACAATTCATATTTATTTCGGATGTGAAATTATTCTTCCTTATTTCAAATTTTCTTCTCCCTCACGAATGCTTATGCCTCCAAACATCTACTACCTTTTTTCAACCTGCCCTCTGCTTACATTAAACTCCGTTCACCAGCAAGTTTTTTTAGAAACATTTACATGTGAGAGGGAGAGAATATCGTTTATTATAATTTGGAGGGAGAAATATAATTTATTATCCATGAGAGGAAGAAAAATATTTAAGACTAGAATGCCCTTAAAAAGTAGAGACATTTACCTGTGGAGGGAACTAATATCATTTATTATAAATTAGAGGGAGAAATTTTATATATTACGTGTGAGAGGGAGAGAAAGTTTTTAAAATTAGAATGATTTAAAAAGTATTTTACTATAAGGAGGGATTTGACTCACTCGGGAAATATGATGGGTTGGGTTTGGTTTAAGAATGATTTAACAATAAATAGGCTTAGTGCCGAAGGACAGAGTGATCTTTATTTTGATTCTTAATAATTTGTTAAAATTGATTTTGTTCATTTTATTATTTGTTCTATTTTGTTAGTATCAATATTGTTGTTTTATTTATCACTTAGAATCATAATTATTTTTGATGACACTCACTGCATATTATAACAATAATAAGTTATCTACATCAATGACATTTGTTTTTCATGAATTGTAATATTTTTTCCCCAGAAAATATGAGTTTAAATTTGTATGTTAGTGTATAATTGTCAATGACATTTATTTTTTATATTTTTTGTAAATTTCTATATTTTTAAATCCTTCATTTATTAATTGGAGTATATGAGATTATATTTTACCTTAAGTTTTATTATGCTCACTATGAATTGAATGAGAAAAGAATATAATATTTTTTTATGAAAATTACGTCTTCTTTGAAAAATTGTGTTTATGTAATATTTTTTAATGACATTTGATAAACTTTCAAACAGTCGTGCAGGATACATTACACAATCGATGGAAAAATAAAAAATTTCATAAACTAGAATCATCACAAATGACATTTGTACTTATGATGAAGTAAGGGGAGCCCACTGAAGTGTTCTCATATGGTTTTTGGTTTTTTAGGTTTTGGTTTAGAAACCAGCGGGGGAAGCAATGGTGACGTTGCACCGAGGATTGCCATGTTATATTTTAGCGACACAGAGCAAGATGTGCTGGATGATGATTCACAAATCAAGGATTGGAAGGACGAGGAGGTTGGGGCAAGAACCGCCCACTCCTTCCATGCCACGGATGACCCATTGGTGCCATTTCGGTTTTTTGACAAGTTGATGCTGCCAATCTAGTTCAAGCTTATACTCACTTGTGTTCTTAGGTAGAACTCGTCCAGAGCATGAATATTGGTCACCTAGAATTATAGATAATTTTAGGTCCATAGGGTAAGTGTATGGATATTTAAGTGTGCATTTCGTAGTCATTTTAGTTATTTTTTCACAATTTAATTTTATTAAAGTTGTTGATAGATATTTCACAATATCTTTTATACTTAGAAATACAATTATCATTTCTGTCAGCTGATCCATGTGTTATTATGCATCAATCACATTTACTTATCATGTATTTTATATTTTTTAAAAACCAATTATTTATTGTCCAGAAAATGTTACCTTAAAAATATGACTTTCAATTTGTATGTTGCTGTACAATTATAAATGACATTTCTTTTTGATATTTTTTGAAATTCTATGTATTTTTGAACCTGCCATTTGTTAATTAGACTATAAGAGATCATATTTTATTATAACTTTATATTTTGTAATGGTTACTATGGATTGAATGAGAAAAGAATATAACATTTAATTTTAGAAAATTATGTATTCTTAAAAAACTTAGTTTATCTAATATATTTTTACTAAGTTATATTTTCGTATAATTTTATAAATGTCATAGACAAAAAATAGTTGCCGAAACTAAAATTACCACTAATGACATTTGATCAAATTTTCAATTGCCATGAATAACATTTAAAATAATGATATATTTTTTGAATATCATAAATAAGGTTTGATAATATGATCATTAATATTTAAAATTATAAAGCAAATTTAATTTTTCAATATACCTCTTTTAAAATATATTTTGTATATATCAATAAAGACATCAACAATAATAATTACACGACAAGTATTCAGGATTGATGATAATTTATAAACTATATATATGTCATTAATGACATTGTTTATGAATATTATTGTAACACTCTGATTTTGGTTCACCTAAGAACAGAATCAGAAATGTTGCGATCAAGTTGAGTCATGTTTAAATTTGTCGGTTTGTACGACTCGATCAATAAAATAGATCGAAATAACTTTCTAGGTGTCATGAGAGACACCGTTAAATACACGTCAAAACACATTGAACATAAATAAAAATAAGAAAGTAAATAAATGCTCTGAGCTCAAGTATATGCAGCGTTTATCTGTCCTCCTACCAAAGTCGACTCAAGATTGCAAGACCTACATATGTTATATGAAAAACGTCAGTAACAAATGTTACGAGCCTGAAAAATAACTAATATAAACAGGCAAATGGGTATTACACTACCCACAAAAACTTATGAAACTTCAAGATTACCTCACACTGGGCGGTAAGCAAACATACTTAAGCAAGTATCAGCTCGCATGCACGACTCATAATTATATTCATACATACAATCCTTAGGCTCTCACATCTTCCATGTCACCCATCATTGTACTTGGGTGGCAAAAGGAACAATTAAGTTAGTAGCACAAATTCCAGAAATGTGCTACATTATGTAGTACTCTCATACACTGCACTACCTCAGGGTTTGAAGGAGTACTAGTGCGTTCTATACATATCTCCTTACCACTTATTCTCTTATTCATGAAATCCGTAAAAATGTGTGTACTTATATAATAAGCTTAGGGAAGAGACTTGTATCATACTTTTCTAGAGCTTTAGTTCAAAAACCAATAAGGGATCTCATCTTTGTAGTTTAATTAAACATGCATAGAAAACACAGCTAAATGACCCAACATCGGAGGGATGCAATAAAACGCCGCTGATGCCGTCCTACATATAAAATACGATTAAACTCGACACGCAAGGAGTCAAACAGAGAGGGAGAGTCCTACGGACTTGTGGTCCAAACTCCAAATGCATATACATATTTACGGTGAGCTCAGACTCCGAGACCTACATCAGAATCTACTGCTAAGTAAAATATTAATATCTCTATATGATGCATGCTCGTGGTGTGTGCTCACATCATCGGTACATCTTATTAAAGAAAGCAGTGGTAGCAACCCTACAACTAACACATGGCACACAAATTGAGACATAATAATAAAAATAATAATAATAAATAAATAAATAAATGTACTCATAGGTAATTAAGTAAATAATTAATAAATGAACATAAATAACACTCTAATAATGCAATAACAATATAATTATACTATATAAATACACAGTTAAACATGAGTAAATATCATATATACTCATGTTAGTAAGCATATAAATAATTAAATTAACAAATAAATAAATAAAGGACTAACATTAATTAATCATGAAGAATAATAATATAAATATCAAATATACGAGCATACGACAAATACATATAAATAATAACACGAGTAAGAAAATAATTAACAATCAATCAATTAAATAAATAAAATAAGATAAAAATGAACAAAAATAATATTTGTGAATAAATACTTTATCAGTAACAATAATTAGTCACATAATCATTCATCATAGTCAACAAATATATAAATAACAAGAAATAAATAATTATAAATAAATAAAATAATTAATAAATAAAAAATACTCATAACATCCAAACATGTTCAATAATGTGAATATACATCTAAACTAATATAGGGGTTCTCAAATGACCAAGAATGGTCGAGAAAGGGCCGAAAATGGGTTCAACCAAATTGAACCAAGCTGAACCAAACTGGATTGGGTTGAGTCAACATGGTCTGCGTTCAATGGAAAATGGGCTGGGTTGGCTGAGTAGACTTGACTTGGATGTGCGGACTTAGACATGGGTTGGCAGGCTGGCAATCAAGATCAAGCATGCAGACGTGGCACGAACAGGATGCGGTCGCGAACATTGCAGGAAAACACAACTCGTGTAAACGGGCCTAAGTGGGGGGCGGAGGTGCCCATCACTAGAAAATGCCGACGACAATGCAGCTGAGGTTGCCACTGGTTGGGATCAGCAAGGTGCGTCAAGGCGAAGGTGGTGGTGGTGACGATCGGCGGAGTCCATCCACTCGCTGGCCGAAAAACAATAGGAAAGGGGGCAGATCACCACTGGGTGCGGCGACGTCGTCGTCGGCGATCGTGACCATGGTGGTCATCATGGGTTGTCTCAAAATGGAAAATTCAGCGAATAAATGCTATGTGGGTGGTTGGACTGGCCGGAGGTGACTCTCTGGCACCGGAAAACGACCCAAACAGTGGTTGCGGCGAAGTAGACCGCTCCAAAACCGCCTCGACGGCGGCACCGGTCATCATGAGTGGTATGAATAGAAAGCCCACTGCAAGGTGATCATAGAGTGATGGTCCAGTGGCCAGGGGTGAAGCGGAGACTCACCGATAGCGAGCCAAAGTGGCAGGGGTGTTGAGGTGAAAATCATGTAAAAACATAGGGAAGTCACCAGAAATCAAAGGGTGAAGATAAAGCAGAGTGGATGGCTCAGATCTTGCCACATGGCACAATGGGACATTCGAAAACTCATGGTGTAGCAGGGCCCACCTATGGGTATATGAACTATACATATAGATGGAAAGCTCGGATCGAGACCGTCCAAAGTTCAAACTAACTCAAGTCCTCAAAGTGACTTTATAGGTAGGAATCGAGGCAAGAAGGCTAACTGGGCCTCAAACCCTAAACTCAATCTAGTTGGGCCCACAGGGGCACAAACTAATGATCCAAAATCCCTAAGATACATGTAAATGAGATACTCTGAAAATCCCAATCAGATATAAATGCTGCAACAGCCTAGATCTAGGCCTAAAATCTTGATTAACTCATAAAAATCATATGTATACCTCATGTATACACTAATAACTCATGTTCTACTATATCATAACTGAAACTATCATATGCATGTCAGGCATACTCAACCTTCATAACATGTTCATATGGTCATCTGGGTCCCATACTCATATTTTGAAAATTAGTCTGGCTCGAGCTCGCTCAAACCGACTCGATACTAACCCGAACATGGCAAAACTAAAATTGGGTAAAACCCTTACCTGAAAATGAGGTTTTACAATTATTGTAAAACCCAACTTTGGGTTAGGGATTTACCTGCTTGTAGGTTGCCTGGTTCGGGCCAGTCTTGAGCAGTTCGAGTGAGCCAGACCAGTTTTCAGACCAAGAGTATAGGGCCCAGATGGCCATATGTGCATGTGACTGAGTATGCGCGACATGTATATGATAGATACAGTAGAATACTAGTTATCAGTGTATACAAGAGGTATACAAATGATTTTTTATATATAAGTTACCCTGGGTTTTAGGCCTAAATCTATGCCATTGCAGCGTTTAATATCTGTTTGGGATTTTCAGGGTATGTCATTTCCATGCATCTTAGGGACTTCAGATTATCAGATTGACCCTGTGGACCTAACTTGATTGAGTAGTAGATTTATTTTACTCGATTGAGTTGTAGATTTATTTTACTCGATTGAGTTAAGGGTTTTGAGGTCCATTTAGCATTCTTACCTTGATTCCCACCTAAAGAGTTACTTTTAGGACTCGAGTCAATTTTGACTTTGGACGGTCTTGATCTGGGCTTTCCATCCATATGTATATTACATATACCCATAAGTGGGCCCCACTAAGCCACGAGTTGTCAAACATTCGGATCGTGCCACATGGTAAGATCTGAGCCATACACTCAGCCGTAGCTTCACCCATTTATTTTTAGAGATTTCCCACGATTTTGAGGATTTTCACCTTAGCACCGCCGCGGCCACTTTGGCTCGCTGGTAGCAAAACCTTGGCCCTCCTCCAGCCATCGGATCAATATGGTCCTGACCACCTCGTGGCTAGCTATCAGTCTGTACCTACCATCGCCATCAGCACGCTGCAGTCACCCCGGGGACGGCATATTTTAGAGTCATTTTCCGCTCAGCCGCCACCCATTCGGGCCATTTTTCCAGCACCGTCGAGTGTCCTCTGGCGAAGCCGACTACCCCGATAGTTTCCCCTCGTCGAGATCTTCCGTTTGAGACCAGCATTGACCTGGGACATGGCCGCATTCACTGCTTGCAAGTCGAACTTACCCTGATAGTCTCCATATCCATCTTGATCCCCCGTCTTCCCCTTCGTTGATCCCGACCAGCGGCAGCATCTGCTGCACCGCCATTGCCGTTTTCTAGCACGGGCACCTGCTGCCCACAATTCGGCCCTTTTACCAGCAGCACTTGTTCACGTCTGCCCGGCTGTACCCAAGTCCACCAATTCGAGTCCAAGTCCATCAATCTAGTTCATGTCCGCCTAGTTAACCCAAATCGAGATTGTTCAGCCCATTTGACTCGGTGCGGTTCAGCTCAGTTGACCTGGTTCAGTAATTTTTGGACCATTTTCGTCTGTTTTTGAACCGTTTTTGATAATTCGAAAACCCCTATATTAGTTTAGATGTATATTCATATGATTTAGCATGTTTAGATGTTATGTTTATTTTTCTTTATTATTTATTTCTTATTATTCGTGTATTTATTGATTATAATGCATGTTTATATGATTATTTATTCTTAATAATTATTTATTTAATTATTAATATTAGTCTTATTAATGTTTACTACATTGTATTTATTCAATTATTTATTCATCTATTTGTTTGTTCGCGTGTATATTAATATTCATTAATATATGTTTTCTAGTAATGTATAACTATGATATCATTAATATTCATGATTAATGAGTATTAACTATTTTAATTTATTTATTTATTGAATGATTTATATATAATGATATATATATATATATATATATATATATATATACACACACGCACACACTAATATGAGTGTATATTGATATTCATTCGTGTTTAGCCGTTTATTTATATAGTATAATTATATTATTATTTTATGATTAGAATATTATTTATGCTTATGTATTTATTGTTTATCTAATTATCTATGAGTGAATTTCCATATTTATTTATTTATTTATTATTATTATGTCTCGATTTGCATGCCACGTGTTTAGTTATATGTTTGATAGCATTGTTTCCTTTATTAGGATGTATTGCTGATATGAGCACACACTACGAGTATGCATTATATAGAGACATTGATATTTTACTTAGCAGTGGGTTTTGATGTAGGCTACGAAGTCTGAGCTCACCGTAGATGTGTCGATCTGGTTGGAGCTAGGAGAACAGGTCTGTAGGACTCTCCCTCTGCTTAATCTTTGCTTGACTCCCTGCGTGTCGAGTTTAATCGTGTTTTAGACATAGGACAACATCAGCAACGTTTTATCAGATCCCTTCAATGTCGGGCCATTTAGTTGTGTTTTCTACACATGTTTAATAAAACTACAAAGATGAGATCCCTTCTTGGTTTTTGAACTTAAGCTCTAGAAATATATAATAAAAGACTCTTCCCTAAACCTATATTTAAGTACACGTATTTTTATTGATTTCATGAATAAGAGAATGAGTGGTATGGAGATACGTATGGACCGTACTAGTACTCCTTCAAATCTTGAGGTAGTGCGGTGTATGAGGGTACTGCGTAAAGTAGCACATTTGTAGAATTTGTGGCACTAACTTAACCATTCTTTTTGCCACTCAAGTATCGTAGTGGATGTAATATGGAGGATGTTAGGGCGTAAGTGTAACACCCCAAATCCGGTTCACACTCATGAACCAAACCGGCATGTTACAGGCCCCGGTTAGGTCGGCTAACCCGAACCTAACTCGTGCGGATCCAATCCCGGCATCTTAAGATGAAGATCCGACTTGCTATATGTATGTATGAATACATAAAACCCTAACAGGATACTACATGGATAACATGCAACCAATTTTCACACCAACACAATTACAATCAAAATTAGTAAAAATTCTAAAAACGAAAGGGACAGAATTTCCCCTAAAAATGTAATTAGGGGCCACCCTGTCAAAATCATATATTCAAACATATATACGCATAGCGACAATAGCATTCACACAGACTTCTAATCTACTATATTCATCATTCTCTGAACTTTGGGTCCTAACCCATCACACTTTTGCTGCGCTACTCTGATCAAATTCATTTCATGTCATTGTCATGCCTCAAATATTTAATCATAGCATGTTTATAAAATAACATCATAAACAAAATATTAAACATTCAATCACCCAATGTGTGTGTGTGCAGAAGACCTCATTGCTCCTCCGTCCAAGCTGGCTCCTCCAACTCGTGATTATTACCTACATATAGTATAAAAACACGTCAGTAACAAGTGTTACTGGTCCGGAAAATAAAATAACTATAACAAGCTGGCTATGAGAGCAAACTCTCATATGAAGGAAAACATCATATACTCCACGTGAACACTCTGAAGGGCACTACTAAGGAGCCACTGGGCTGCAGACCCGGTAGCATCCCGAACTTACTGATCTATTGCTGGTACTGTGCCGCTCTCGGCACTTCTTTTCAGTACTTCTCGTGAAACTTGATCCTAAGCCCTCTCCGTACCTCTATATTTCTCCTGGCCTTGAGCACGAAGGCCGAGTACTCTCAGGCAATCGCCTTTAGTACCCTTTGAACCACAAGTCCGGACATGCACTGTACTAAACAGTACCCGTAAACCTCCACGTTTTCTGGGTGTGAGGAACTCAAACGCGGAGTTGTCAGGATCCCTCGGGAATGGAACAGTCCGCTGGCACTAATCCAGAGCCCGCTTTGACTGTCACGGCATCCTCTGCATGGTACGTGCAGTCGATTTCTCCATCTCTCGTCTCACTGAAAATGCAAAAACTACATATATATAGGGCTGGGTAGGGATTTATATAATAGGCCCAAAGGCAACTTGTGGTGGATCTTGTTTTCGAAATCATCCTCGAGGGATCTCATCCTCGAGGGGTTATTAATCCGGAAAATTATTCGGTTAAATGGCCCGAGTTAAGTGGGATCCGATAAAGCGCCACTTAACTCGTCCTGTAGGCATTAAAACAAACATACAATAGAAAAGAGTAAAACATACGGCGAGCTCCTACTCCGTACCTACACATCAAAACTAAATACTAACGCCCGCTAACTAAATGATGCATCAAACTCAATAACATCACAATCACAATGCAAGCATCCATCAACATAACAATCAGAAAATCATAAAAATTAATTAATCCTAGCTCATCCTATTCATACTAATTTTATTACGTGTCTGTAACTTATGTCGTGGTCACTTATCATGCTCTGACCTGATCTACTTCATTAGATCACTTACATTCAAGCCCTATTCATCAAGTCATGTCTCTTATCACTTCATTTGTAATTAAGCATTAATCACATCAATAATTAGTCCTAGCATGCTGTGCTAACAATAATCAATTTTAAATAAATCAATCGGAGGTAATTATACCTCACGTTGTCGATAATCGACGACGGTTAGGGTTTCGTCGCGCGTCTCGGAACTCAAATTCGGCGCTCATCGGTGTCCGAAGCTCGATCAGGCTCGACTGGGTGAGCCCCACGGAAGATCTGGTGAATTCCAGTGAATTTTAGAAATTCCGATTTTCCGGCGGGTTCCGGCGGTTTTCCAGCTTCCGGCGGTTTTCCGGCGAGAGTTGCCGGAGGTGATTCTTGGTCGGATAGTGGTCGTGTTGGGTACCATTAGAACCGGCTCGACAAGCCCGACTCATCTACGAGGTCGACGCTGCCAACGGAGGTGGCGGCTCACCGGAAAATGCATAAACAGTGGTGGCAGCGGTGGGTGACTCGATCCGGCCAGGATGGGCGGCGCCGGCCTCCGTTCCGGTCGGGGACGGTCGTGGGTTGGTCGAAGACGTCGAGATGACCACTCGACTCGCGGCGGCGACGGTTGCCGGCGGCGGAATCGGCAACGCGACCAAAACCAACCACAGCGCTAGGCGCGGTGATTCCGAGCGTCACGGTGGCTTGGCAGCGGCCGGGACTGGTCGGGGCGGCATAGTGACGCCGTGGCGGAGCTAGGGGCGACGATCGGCGGCCGGGCAGGCATCCATGGCAGCGGCGGCGGCATGCACAGTGGCCGCGCGCGACAAGGGTTTGGGGAAGAAGAAAGGAAAGGTCGAGGGTGTGTGTGGTGGCAAACTCGTAAATATTACTTGACTCGTCTCCGACTCGAGTCAAAATAATATTTAAGTCATAAAAAAATTCTAAAAAAATTTGGGAAAAATCCCACAAAATCAAACAACACCAAAAAAAATCATAATGATATGCTCTAGAACTATCAACCCACCTAAATGCCCGTAACGCGTCCTAACGCGGTAAACAGCCTAAAACTAATTCTACGATCCATTATATATCATAATAAAAAAAATGAACTGCATACTCTTATATATTCTGATAACTCATTCTTTTCTGCTGTGTTCATGACGTTATCATCATATACTTGGGTACACATGACCCTCATGGCTCATACACGAGACCGGCATCGGCTCAGTACACATGTTCTGAAACTAACTCGACTTGAAAATAACGGTCGAACCGACCGGTTATGAATATAAAACCCTGACTCGAATAATGGGTTTTACAGTAAGTGTTGTATGTAAGAATATGAATAATAGTCGTGCATGAGCGCCAACCCTTGTTGGGAGGTTGGTGTAACAACGATATTAGGTAGTTCAAGATATTTCTTCCTAGAAAAAAATTCTGTCGGTACAGTGTAAAAATAAATTGTAAGACAATAAAGAAAAATGACCACTGGATGATACTGAAATTTGAATTATTGTTAAATAATTAGAAAGTAATGTGGATGAAGTTGATAGGACACTTTAGATCATACATTATGCATAAGTATGTACTCTCATTTTATTGCCAAAATTTTTTAAAAAAATAGAAAGAAGAAGAAAGAGATGAAGTAGTGCTGATAAAGTTATTAACCATGAAGGGATGTTTTGAAGAGTTGACGATCAAAAAATTTCCCTAGTGGGAATTGGGGTGGCGATATCAAGATTCAAAACAAGTTGTAAGTTGAACGACAAATTAAGAATGAACCTTTAGAAGGATATGAGACCACAAGGTATCATGTAGATAATTGATTTATGGAGACATATCTTTAGCATATTAACAAGCTTCTATTGAGTTAGAGGACATTCTAGAAGTGTGTTAAAGCATAACACCGGTATGGGACGGTGTGCCACGTATGTGTCATGCTAGGTACACGTGACACTTAACCAGTTAGCATATATGCGACGCCTTTACAATCGGAGGTGTTATCTAGGTAGTATGGGACACTTGTGCGATCTAGATGACAGTGTCATGGGAGAGTGTGCCCCACTTTAGCTATGCATATAAGTAACCATGCTTAAATCGAGAAAAAAACACTGATGAATTATAGTCTGCTATGTGGTAAGATATGGGTTTATGGAAAGTAAAGACACCAATTAAGCATAAAGATACATATAGAGTCATTTAAAATGACAACTTAAATGCAATAGAGGATTAACTTTTGAAGTGTCCTCAAACAAATTGGCTTTAAGATGTAAAAGTAGTGAAGAAGTGGATCGAAACTGACTCACGTGATCAACCATCACAAAGTAGAAGTGGAAAGAAAATTGTAAATCATGGTTTTTCTAAAATGAACTTTTATAAGAAAATATAAAGATATTTAAACTAACTTCTATAGAGCTAGATACATGTATACCAACGTATAATGGAAGAAATGCCTAAGATAGGATAAAGAAGAAGTTAGATGAATGAGTAATTTTTCCTTATAACCCTATTATAGTTTTTAGGACAAAAAAATATTCCCAAGCTGGGGATATTGTAGAACCCCAATTTTTCTCCTTTAACCCTATTGTATTTTTTAGGACAAAAATTCCAAAGCTGGGGAGATTGTAAAACCCTGAAAATAACTAGGTTATTTTATTATGGGTTTTATAATTCTTAAAACGAATCATAAATATTATTTAATTCAATTAATTCTTAAAAATCAATATCACAAATTGTCAATTATTACCTTTAGTGTATCAGTACAGTGATATTTATTGATGTTTTAAATAAGTTTTATTTATTAAATTTTTGGGATTGGGAGTTGTGAGTACGATTTGACACTCATTCGTATTAACTTAATAGTCAGTTTTTGACTTTTCGTTATCACACTAATTGTTGATATTTAATATTATTACGTGTGATTATGTTCTTTTCTATAAAATTTAATGTAATAACTTCTTGAATTCCACACATATTATTCTAAATAAAGGAGAATTCTGTTGATGCTAAATAAAACATCAACTTCATAGTTTGTGAGCACATTTGGCTCACAATGGGAAGACTTTAGAGAAGTTTCATTCATATTAAGATCGTGTGTCGTATTTGCAGGTGCTTCATCACAATTCTAGGTTCGTATAATTACTCAAAATGTTATATATTCCTATGTGGTAGCCTTGGTCAACCTGAGCCCATATTCGATCACCATACGCCGAGTGCAACTGGATCAAAGAATTGACTCAGTCCGACACGTGGGCGCACCCTTAAAATTCTTGAAATATTAAATACCTATCCCCATGTCGAAAGGGGTGACAGGGCGCAGTGGCACAAGATGACTCATTATGCACTTGTGATACTGAGAAGGTGAGTTAATGACAAATATCGGTAACTACAGGTTGAGGGCCACGTAGCGTGTGTACGTATACATGGGATTGTAGCTAGATGGGGTGGCTGTCACTCCTAGTATAGTAAGAACTCAACATAGACTGATAATCACTAAAAGGTTTAATTAATGATGTTATGGAATATATTAACTAGTTTCTTGTAATTATATGAGTTAGTGTTTGTATCACTAACGCGGAATTGCCTCCGCAGGTGTGAGCATGGAAGGATGGGTAGAGTCAGGATTGCTGGAGGGCTCTATTATTAGACTTTTTTATTTTTCTTATTTGTTATTATACTTCTAGATTGTTTGCATGAAAGTGGGATTTCGGTTCGTTTCATGAGGCTTAGATTATTCCGAGTGTTTGTTATATTATATTTTATTTTATGACGCGACTTAGAATTTGAACTTTAACTAATTCCTTAAGTATGAATTTAATTTGTGCAATTAAAAAGAATTTTACGTCATGGGTTTATTTAAAATGTTGAAAATTAATAGAAAATTAATTTATTATACACTTTGTTTTAAATAGTAACACTTGGCTCATAACTCGGAACGGGCGGGTTAACACAAATTTATCAATGGGTGGCAATTGCAACTACCTTGCTTTACGAGGTACATAAGCCTCCATCATTTCTAGGAATGAGTTCCACCCTTCGTCCTCTCTTCCTTCTTGTTATCTATCCATATTTTATTCACCTCGGCTAATTTTTTTCCCTCCATCTTCACCCCTACCATGTGATTGGATGCTCACCTCCGTGGCATTATCATCCACACCAACTGAAGGTGCAACCAGAGCCACCTTTAGAGGTGGTAAACTAGTATCTAAAAATAAAGCCAATGCAACCATCATCACACGACCCAACCAAGTTTCTCTTCATGAAAAAATAAAATAAAAGCAACATTAACTAACCTTTGTATATTTTCATCATCTAATAAGATAAGTCTAGTTCGATCATTAATGGAAAAGTTAGGCGTAGTATGCACCACTGCACATCATTATAAACACAAAATTGACATTGTCCAATAAGAATGTCCAACACAAGATAGTCAATCATCAAAGTTATCAAATATATGTCAATTTATTCATGAATTATATGACCAAAGGAACAAATCTGTTCAAATACCTTTGAATCATTTTGTTGTATATATCTATACTCTGACCCACCACCGACGGCAATAAAGGGAGACACACAAGATTGTCTCAATGTGGTGGCCACAGAACTCCACTTCAAGAGTCAGACATTAGAGGAACAAAGTTATTCATAAATAATTTAGCTGCCTACCCTAAACTCTAATTGAGTACTGTCCAATTACCTGTCGCCTAGGAAATGATAAGTGTTACAGGAAAAGATCTTCTCTGATGTGCTCCTATCGAACTAGCCATGCTACTTATCTCAACATTCTCATCATGTCATCATTCTTCAACTTCATATGCCTCGCGTCATAAGCTCCTACAGTTGATTGCTCATTGCCTCTATAAACATACATCTTAGCTATTCCTCCCCTATTAAGAAGCTCCACTCCCCACTAGGCTGGTTGATGGAGACTGCAACTAATCAAATCCATCTTGCAAACTCACCAGAAAAGTGACAAGCATGATCATTGTTGCCGCTCTTTCCTGTCGTTAAACTAGGTGGCCATCGCTTCCTGCCGTCTGCATCCACCGAACAACCAACGAGAGAATCCCTCCCACATCCATCCTTAATGCCCTCTATATACATATAATTTCCTAAATCAACCCATTCTATTTCCTAAAGCAACCCATCGTTTATATATTGCAATTTTCATTTTTTGAACCAAGTGATTTATCTAAACCAACTCCCTTCCCTAAATAAATTTTCATTGGAAGAGAAGTGGGAATTATGTAAAAAAGTACACTCTCTACCTCCCACGTAATATGTAACACACCGATTTCGGTTCACCTAAGAACCGAATCAGAAATGTTGTGATCGAGTCGACTCATGTATTAAGTAATCGGTCGGTACAACTCGATCGATAAAATAGATCGAATCAACCTTCTTGGTGTCATGAGAATGGAAGACATCATTAAATACACATCAAAACACATTAAACATAAATAAAAGTAAGAAAGTAAATAACTGCGCTAAGGTCAAGTGTGTGTAGCGTTGATATGTCCTCCCACCAGAATCGACTCAAGATTGCAAGACCTATATATATTATATGAAAATGTTAGTAACGAATGATACTAGTCCGAAAAATAACTAATACAAACTCGCAAATGGGTAATCCATTACCCACAAAAACTTATGAAACTTCAAGATTGCCTCACACTGGGTGGTAAGCAAACAAACTTAACCAAGTGCCGGCTCGCATGTGCGGTTCATAATCATATTCATACATACAACGCTTATGCCTTCACATCTTCCATATCACCTGCTACGGTACTCGAGTGGAAAAACGAAGCAGTTGAGTTGAGCGCTACAAATTCAAAAAATGCGTTGCATTACGCAGTACTCTCATACACCGCACTACCTCAATCGTTTGAAGGAGTACTAGTGCAATTCATACATATCTCCATACTGCTCACTCTCTTATTTGTAAAATCTGTAAAAATACACATACTCATATAATAGGCTTAGGAAAGAGGCTTGTATTATAAATTTCTAGAGCTTTAATTAGAAAACCAACAAGGGATCTCATCCTTGTAGTTTTATTAAACATGTGTAGAAAACACAGCTAAATGGCTCAACAGCGGAGGCATGCAATAAAACGATACCAATGCCATCCTACTTATAAAACACGATTAAACTCAACATGCAAGGAGTCAAGCAAAGAGAGAGAGTCCTACAAACCTGTGATCACAATTAAACTCATCCTTGTAGTTTTATCTGCACATCTATGGTGAGCTCAGACTCCGAAACCGACATTGGAACCCACTACTAAGTAAAATATGATGCATACTTATGGTGTGTGGCTCATATTATCAATACATCATAACAAAGAAAACAATACTAACAAACCTATAACTAGATAAACATATCAAAGAAATGGACTCATAGATAATTAGATAAATAATAAATACATAAACATGAACAATACTCAAATCGTAAAATAATAATATAATTATACTATATAAATATACAGATAAACACGAGTAAATATCAATATATACTCGTGTTAGTAAACATATAAATATATAAATAAATAATAATTTAATAAATAAATTAATAAATAAACAAATAGTTAATACTCATTAATTATGAATATTAATAATATCATAGTCATACAATACAAGAATACATAATTAAATACAAATAAATAATAACATACACATAATGAACAAATAAATAAATAAATAAATATATACAATTTTGTACACATAATAAGACTAATATTCATAAGTAAATACAATGTTAATAATAAAAAATAATCACGTAAACATTCATCATATACGATAAATATAAAAAATAAAAATAAATAAATAATAATGAATAAATAAATAAATAAATATAGAAAAATTATCATAACATCCAATCATGCTAAATCATGTGAAAATGCATCTAAAATAATATAGAAGTTCTCGAATCACCAAAAACGATGCAAGAATGAACGAAATCGGTCCAAAAATGAGTTGAACCGGGCTGAACCAAACTGAACCAGACCACACCAAATGGGCTAAACCAACCTGACCTAGAAAATGGGTTGGTTTGGCTGGGCGGACATGAACTAGATAGTCGGACTCAGACATGGTCGGCGGGCTGGTGGCCCGTGTAACACCTCAAATCTGGTTCACGCTCGTGAACCAAACCACAATGTCACGGGCCCCGGTTAGGTTGGCTAACCCGAACCTAACTCCTGCAGATCTAATCTAGTGTCTTAAGATGAAGATACGACTCATCATGCATGGATTAATGTAAAAACCCTAACATGCTACTATATGAATGATATGCAAATTAATTTACACACCAATAATAATTGTGATAAATCAATAAAAATTCTAAAAATAAAATGGATGGAGTCTCCTCCAAAAATGCAATAAAGGGCCACCCTGTCAAATCAACATATGCAAATGTATATATCTATAAATCAAATAACTTCATTCACACAAAATCTAATCTGCTGTAAACTCATTCTGAATATTTGGTCTTTAACTCACCTGTGCAGTCTATTCACATTTCACATCATATCATCATGTCTTAGCATTTAATCATATCATTCTCAATATAATAACATCATAAACAAAATATTAACCACTCTATAGAATGACATGTGTGTGCAAGCGACATCATTACTCCTCCGTCCAATCTAGGACATCCAACTCATGATTATCACCTACATATAGTATAAAAACACGTCAGTAACAAGCGTTATTGTTCCAAAATATAATCATAACAAACTAGCTATGAGAGCAAACTCTCATATGAAAGAAAACACTCGTATACTTCTTGTGAACTTTCTGAAGGGCACCTATTAAAGAGCCACTGGGCTGCAAACCCAGTAGCATCTCGAACTGACTGCTTTGTTGATGCATCTTTCAGCTTTTTTGTCATTTCTTTTTCTCTGGTCCATCTGGACTCCAAGTATATCCTAAGCCCTCTCCTTTCCTCCATAATTCTCCTGGCTTGAGTACGAAGGTCAAGTACTCTCAGGCAGTCGCCTTTAATACCCTTTGAACCACAAGTCCGGACATGCGCTATACTTAACAGTACCTATAAACCTCCACATTCTCCGGGTGTGGGGAACTCAAACGCGGAGTTGTCAGATTCCTCAGGAATGGAACAGTCCACTCCCTAATCTAGAGCCCACTTTGACTGTCATGGCATCCGCTCATGGTACGTGCAAGTCGGTTTCTCCATCTCTCGTCTCACTGAAAATGGGATGAAATTATATATATAGGCTTGGGAAGGGATTCATATAATTGGCCCGAAGTCAAATTGTGGTGGATCTTATTTTTCAAATCATTCTCGAGGGATCTCATCCTCAAGGGATATTAATCTGGAACACTGTTCGGCTAAATGGCCTGAGTAAAGTGGGATCTAATAAAATACTACTTAACTCGTCCTGCAGGAAATAAAACAACATACAATAAAATAGCGGATAAAACAGAGACGAGTCATAAACGGACCTGGTAGAAGCTCCAAGCATATCCACACACCTAGGCGGCGAGCTCCTACTCCGTACCTACACATCAAATCTAGAAACTAACGCCCGCTAACTGAATGATGCATCAACTCGACATGATCATTACACACAACATAATCATCATCCATCACAATCAACAATCATCAATGTGAAAATAATTCTAACTCATCCTA
Organism: Piper betle; assembly: GCA_033002965.1. NCBI lineage: Eukaryota > Viridiplantae > Streptophyta > Magnoliopsida > Piperales > Piperaceae > Piper > Piper betle. The sequence goes on from JAURVB010003517.1 coordinate 48,388, forward strand.
TTCATACTAATTTTATTGTATTTTCCTAAGTTACATTGTAGTCGATTAGCATGCTCATATTTAATTTACCTCCTTAGATCACTTAACCTTCATTTGCTATTAATCAAATCATGCAATCATTACTTCATTCATAGTCAGACAATTATCATGACAATTAATCAATCCTAGCATGTTGTACTAACAATTATCAATTTTAAATAATTAACTAGGAGGCAATTATACCTCTCCCCGTCGACAATCGGCAATGGCTAGGGCTTCGTTGCACATCTCGGAGCTCGAATTTGGCCCTCATCAGTGTCCGAAGTTCGATCGGGTTCGATTGGATGAGCTCGGCGAAAGATCTGACGGCTTCCAGTGAATCCGGTTTTCTAGTAGGGTTCCGGTGATTTTCCAGCTGTTTCAGTGGTTTCCTGGTAGCTTTCCAGCGGTTTTCTGGCGGCAATCACTGGTGGCGTCTACTAGTGGAATAGAGGTTGTATTGGGTACCGTTGGCACCGGCTCTGCGATCCCAACATGTCTACGACGTTGACATGCTCGGTGGAGGTGGCAGCTCACTAGAAAAGGGCAAAAATAGGGCTGTTCATGGTGGGGTGTGGAGATCCAGCCGGCATGGGCGACGGTGGGCTCCGTTCCGATCGGGGAAGGTCGTTGGAGGGTTGAAGGTGTCGAGGCTACCATTGGATCACGGCGGCAACGGTCGCTGGTGGCACGATTAGCGACGAAAGCACGACCGAAGGGTGCGGCTTCTTCGCATTGTGGAGGCCTGCCAATGGCAGAGGTCCAGCGGTTTGAGTGGTTTTATGGTAGCTTTCCAGCGGGGCTTTGCGGCGACAATCGATGGCAGGGTAGCGTCAGTGGCGGCAACAAACACAAGAGTGAAGGTGGCGGCGATCGAGGGTTTGGGGGAAAGAAAAAGGGTCGGGGTGGTCAATGGCAATATCGTAAATAAGTATTGACTCGACTCCGACTCGAGTCAAAAATAATAACTAACTTTTAATAAATCCTAAAAAATCCATAAAAATATGGGAAAATCCCATTAATTATATTACAAGCCACAACATCACAATGGCATGCTCTATAACTATTAACCCACCCAAACTGCCCCATAGCGCATCCTGACGTAGTAAACGGCATATAACTAATTCTAGATCCACTATATATAAAACTAAAATAAAAATAATAATCTGGCATGCTCTTAAATATTTTGATAAGTCATTCTTTTCTGTTGTATTCGTGACGTTATCATCATATATTTGGGTACAGCATGACCCTCATGGCTCATACATGCGACCGGCGTCGGCTCAGTACACGTGTTCTGAAACTAACTCGATTTGAACCGACGGTTGAACTGACCGGTTCTAAATATAAAACCCAAACTCGGATCGCGGGTTTTACAATCTTCCCTCTTTATAAAAATTTTGTCCTTGAAATTTTAACACAAGGAGGTTCTACTGAAACTGATACTCTTCAATAGTCATGTACATCTTCACTGATTGTTGTTGCGCCTACATGGCAAGTTTTGCTTGTGATGCTGTCAATATCAAGCATTTTTATTTTAATCTATCTGTGCATGTTCTGACATTACCATCACCATTCCCTTCTGTTTTTATCCCTACTGCTAACTCGGTGGGAAAAATCCTAGGTCACCCCTAAGGGCATATTGGGTTGGTCAAGCAGATACTCAAGAGTATCACAAGGTGCTAATCTAGGTTAGATCTGGAAATACTACGTCAAGGGCAAGGCCTACCTACTAGCAGCTACCCATATCCCTCTAAACCTTATCTATGTGAGAAGTCAACTACATGTACTCTCAGGAAACTCTATCCTAGGTCCTACAGCCATCCTAAAGTGTGCTATAAGTCACCTGCTAGGTACGAGTGTATAGGCTAATGAGCAGCATGGCTCACTGTCACCAATCTAGATCCAACTCTCAAGTGTTCTATATAAGGAATTGGACTGCTCACTGGGTCCTAGTTTACTCGATCCTGAGTCGAGTATCTTCTATTAGAGAACAAGGATAATTGCTATGACTCTACTGTATACTATGGCTCTGGTGGCTATCTATACAACCACTAACTGCTACTAAAGGGAGCTCTCTCCGACAGAATGGAAGTGAGAACACCTGTACATACACAGCATGTCACAATGAGTATGAAAACATACTTTGCATGGGACTGTAGAGCTTGCATCTGGTCTGTAGCATGTGCTCTGGTCAATGTATACTCCTCTCAATCTTCTGGATAACTGATAGTAGAACTGATATATCTAGATGGGTGAGTGGAAATTCTCAAGTGAAAATTCCACTCTGTCTGACATCTCTAGGTTATATAAAGGAGATTGAATCTCCTGAAAATCTAATCACATTGCTCAAGAACTCTCAATCGGTGATATCTCATCCTCACATGTGGAATCTGACATCAGGTAAACTAGGGAAGTCCACTAGGCTAAGAAAAACCTACAACATAAGTATGTCACTCTGGTCTATGGTAAGATCATTGTATCATGAAAGTGAAAGGGGAGATGAAATCCCTGTGTAGCATAGTACATGGCCAAAATATTGGTAGGTCTATGGACTTATCTCTAAAGTCACCACGATTCACTATGCCACAGATGATCAGTCTATGGGACAGCCAATCAATGACGAATATAAAAAATGGTTCCTAAGTGGCTCTAGTTCAATTAGCTAACAGTAGGCACATATTTCTCAATACCGTACTAGTTACGCACTTCTAAATGGATGGGGTTCAAATAACCCAAAGAACCACTGTCTCCCATCAAGTCTATGGGGACTCATAGCAAGGTTTGACATGTGTCTCATCCGCCCTTCAGTGGTGTGTGACATGCCGTCCCGTACCAATTTGTAGTACTAATCTTGACTTATATGACTACTACCATTATGGTAGACTCTCAAGAAAGGCTATCAATCAAGATGAGCATACACTGATATCACTCTGTCTGGTCAGCATGGTCTATCCTGTCTAAAGTCCTTATCTGCATCACTCTCAAGCCGGGGTGAAATCATCATCATAAATCAGTCTACAAACATCTACCTACACTATAAACCCTAATCAGTACCATGAAGGTACCTCTATACTCAGGGTAAGGTTCAACCCTATGTCTCAAGGTAATGACCTAATTGTGTTGGTGAAACACAAGGGAATCACTATCCTTCTGAAAGACATTTCCTCACTAACCCTCTATCTATGCCTAATACTAGTACAAGTTGAACTCCTATCGTTGGCTGGCCAATCGTTAACTGGGTTGAATTGCGTGTGTGACCCTCTACTGACCATCTGATTTGTGTATGCTAGTTGTGGCCCAAGGATGTACTATTATGTTGTCTGAATAATCTGAACACTATGACTGTCCCATCTAGTGGTTATACTGTCATGTTTTCTGACTCTATCCATGTACATCCTTATGAGACTGTCACTAACAGTATCTGATGGTGTTATCTTGCAATACACATCTGACCCAAGGGTGTCAGGTCAAGACAATGATTGCAAGAGACCTTGTGAAGTCGGATCCTATGCCATCTCATCAAAATGACCTCCATTTTCCTAACTCTTCTCTATTCTTCTGATGCCACTATAGCTATATCTTGTTCCTCAAATTATGGCCCTACTTAGCTCTGAAAGTTGTGACATGCGGTCGCCATGCAAGACTCAAAATCCTTCAAATAGCTGCCTCATGTGGGGCAAGACAACAACTTGGCCATGGCTTAAGCTCTAATTTCTTCACTCGGTCGGCGGTTGAGCAATACACAGACGGCGGTAGTGCGTACTCGGTCAGTGGTATTGCATCTCAGATGGTGGTTGTGCACCTCAAACGGTGGTTATGCAACTCAGTTGGTGGTTATGCAACTCGGTCGGTGGTTGTGCACCTTGGTCGGCGGTTGAACAACTTAGTCAGTGGTTGTGCACTCGGTCGGTGATTGTGCAACTCTGTCTACAACAGCACTATCTAGATGCTAAGAATCTGATCCTGATCGTATACATTGTAAATCCACAACTGTCTCTGACATATCTTGGCTGCTAACAACTCGGATTAGGTTGTCTAACCAAGCATGTTTGATCTGAAGAGGTCCAAATCATGGTGGTGACACATACGATGGTGAATCTATGCTAAACCCATACTGATCTCCTGAAATTTGGAGTGACTGCTTCTATCAGTGCTGACCGGCCCTCATATGGTAACCACTAATTTGGTGCCTTATCTCTGGTGGAATCCTATCAAATATCTTATCTTGTAGGCAATGGTGGTCCTGATCTTTTCCTCATCATATCGAGAACTCTGTCTAGCGAAGAGAAGCCAAAAGTACTACCAGTATGGTCATAACTAGTGGAAGAGGGGGATGCGGTGAAGTGCCCATTGGACTGTCGATCCACCTTGCTACTCATCCTCATTCATCATTATCTTCTAGAAGTGGTCCATCTCAAGTTGTCTGCACAAACTCTCATCTATGCCCCATGTACTTCAATGGCTCCATTGGCATAATCACTTCCTTCATCCTTGGGCATTTGTCTAAGGCACTCGGTGGTTGTTAAGTATTTAAAATATATAATATTTACCCATGTTTTTAATATGATTTTGTACTTCCCGGGTATAAATATTATTAATTTAGTGATATTTTTCATTATATTCTAGTTAATTAATATTTTATTAGATATGATTAATTTTGGTGTTTCAATGCAGAAAAAGATGAATAAATTAAGCTTTGGATTTGATTGGTCATGACACTTAGCCCCACCCAATGGCTACAATTTATGGTGTTCAATGGAGTCGAACAGTTGGAAACTTGAAGGGACATAATAATTAATTAGACTACGTCGATTTGTGAACACCCTCTTCAAATTCTTGTATCTCCACTTCTATATGAACGGGTGGTCATTTGTTGTTATCATATCTCATCTCTTGGCTTCGGAGTGTAGTGAAAGAAGTAGTTTTAGTTTTTGTAATTTCTTTTTCTTTCATAATAAAAATTAGTTTCTTTTTTATAATGTTTTCTATTTTTATTATGGAGTAGTCTTTATATTTCGTTCTAGAGAACAATGGAACTTAACATGATTTAATTGAATTTATTTCAAGCTCTTACTCTTTTATTCGATCGGATTGTTTGAATTATCATATTCTAAATGCTAAGAGTAGATTGATCACATATTTCTTAGATCATGAGGTTTAATTAGATTTCGGGAGAAATTAATTAGATTAGTCATTGGTAATTCATCATACGACGAGTCTTTTGACTTGTTTGTCATTGTGGTCGGGAGATACACAACACCGTATGCGATTGCAAGGCAATTCTTAATGCATTATTTTGTTGATTAATCAATTATCACCGGGAGGTAGAAATTGAGGCAAAATAATAGAAGCATGAAAGAGCGGGAGCCACCATGTCATATAATTATCCTAGATCAATAATCTGAGGGAATAAAAGATAAGAGTAAGATATGATGAAGATTAAATTGATGTTAAGGGAAATTCGACTCTAGAACGAGTTTTATCATTTTAACGTCTCCTTTTATTTAAAGTTATTATTTATATTTAGTTAAGTCAATTATTTTTGTTTTTCTATTAATATTATTTTCTTTAATTAATTTAAGGAAATTCATCTCTCTGTGGGAACGATACTCGAATTTATCATTATATTACTTGTTTCGACCATGTATACTTGCATGTTATTGATAATATTCTAACAAGTTTTTGGCGCCGTTGCCGGGAGATCAAATTTTCTTAATTAATTTAGGATTAGAATTTTGAGTGTTTTTCTTTTCTTTTTAGATTTTAGTGTCTGATTATTTTAAAAAACAAAAAAGAAAAAAAGGAAAATAAATACTATATCATTGTCTTTTTCCTTGTTATCATTTGTTATACATTGATTAGTGCAGTCACCCTTGTTCTCTTGTGATCTAGAGATTGAAAGGACTTTGAGAAACTTGTGTGCCGCTGGAAGAAGAGCACAAGATCCAATAGAGGAAGAAGCCATGCATTCATGGAGGACTACCAGAATTTTAGAATTAGATGCACTTACTACTTTATCTGTTCAGGTCAGTGCTTTAACTAATCAAATTCAAATTCTTAATATACAGAGACAGGTTAAGGCTATGGAGCCAAGGTGTGAATGGTGTGGACAAGGACACTTTACAGATCAATGTGCAACTGATCAAGTAAACTACGTAGGCAACTATAATTAGAACAACAATCCCTATTCCAATACCTACAATGCGGGCTGGCACAATAACCCCAATTTTTCATGGAATAGTTCTCTACACTCGACTGTTGTCCCTAATAATCCACCACCACCATCACAGCATTATCAACCCCCTTCACTTTCTTTTCAGCAATAACAACAACAACTAGATTTGGTCAAAATGTTCAATTCCATGCAACAAACTATGTAACAAACTATGCAACAATTTATGCAGAATCAACAACAACAACAACAACAGTTTATGGAACAAGTTATGGTGCAATTAGACAAGGAACCAAGTGAGCGACCCAAGGGTGTACTTCCCAGCCAACCAGAACAACCAAGGAATGATGGTCAAGAGCATTGCAAAGCTATAACAACCCGAAGTGGTATTACTTTACAAGAACCAGTTCAGCCCAATGAAGTTAAGGAAAAAGATGAAAAACCAAATAACAAACGTGAACCCAATACATTGGTTAGCTTACTCGGATGCAAAGGGGATCAGTTTAGTAATTCATTACATAAAGCCATAAATTCTCTTTGTGAAGAAGATATTGATGTGGATGAGATGATTAAAGTATTAGATTCACAACCAATTTTGCCTCAACGATTCAAAGTTGTGAAAACCTTAGATCTACCATTCCACAGATTGCTGCCATCAGTTGAAGTACCACCTATTTTGGAGCTAAAGCAACTTCCAAAACATCTCAGGTATATTTTCTTAGGGCTTAATGACACTCTTCCTATTATTATATCTTCAGAGCTAACTATATTGCAGAAAGAAAAGCTGATTAGAATACTAAAAGATCACAAGTCAGCTATTGCTTGGACTATAGCAGACAAACATGGCATCTGGTGTGGTTGCTGGTCATTTTCTCCTAGACAAAAGTTTTTCCACATGGTGCAATTGAAATTAAGACTGAACAAGGAGATCGATCATTTAAAGTCAATGAAGCATGGGTCAAGTCCAAATTCAGTTATTCATGATAATCATCCACCAACTAATTGATATGAGGGTGTTCTCTTTCACTTCTTTTTCTTTATTTTTATTTTTGAGGACAATGTTTAGTTTAAGTTTGGGGGTGATGCCTTAATTTTATGCATATTGTTCATGCTTGACTCATGTTTAGATTTAGATATACATATATATAGTGTAGTTTAGTGTAAAAATTTTATTATGCAATAGTATTTTAGTCTCTTGGTCCAATGATAGATACATGTGAATTAGTCTTACCTTTCTTGGGAAAACTTGATTAATTGATATGAGGGATGAACTGAGTAAAAGATTGCATTCGAGAGTTGGTTCTCTACCTTATATTATTTTCACAATCCTTTGGTTTAGATGATTTCAATGAATGTTTTGCAATAAGGATTGTACATGATGGTCATGACTTTTAGAATTTGCCCTAGCGACTTTCGAGGCGAAATATTTGGCTTGCCATGTTGATGGGAAATGATATAGGCATTTCTTTTGATGAGTCTGGGCCTTTCTTCAAGCCTACCTAATATGAATTATCCTCTGTACACAATTTCATGGCCTTTATTATACATATTTGTTTGATTACCCTTATTTTAGCCTTGGCCTTTTTATTGAAAATATATCTTGTTGCTTGAGTCCTAGCACCCTAGTGTTTTGAATTCGTTCTAAATTCTAACAAGGATGAAACTTTGAGTAGTATAGGGGGAAGGCATTGCGTGTTATAGAGTGGTGATTGAGTAGATTGTGTGGACTTTCCTAGAACTTTGCTTTGTAAAAAAAAGAAGAAAAACAAAGAAAAAGAGGAAAGAAAAAGATGAGGCAATGATCCTCCACCAGTAAATACAAGATGAAGCAAGAGTCTTCCACTGGTTTGAAAGAAAAGAGAAAAAGAAAAAGTAGTAGGTAGTCAATGGAAAATCAAAGCAAAGTTAGTTCTTATATTGGGTCAACTCGATACTACATTTAAGGAAGTTTGTGTCATATTGCTTGGGGATTTGTTGTACATGTATGTCAGGATTTAGAAAGGATTTTTAATTCTAGGGTGCATATTAGCCTCTGATTTTTCTATCTTGTTTATCCTATTTTTGGTCCCTAGCCCCTGGCCCCGTTACAACCTATAAAGACCTATTGATTCCATTAATTGGCATTACCTACATTAGTGGAGATGGGAGCGAAAGGTAAACATATTTAAGCATGTACTTGATTGTATTCTCTTGGTTGCAGATGAGAATGATAAGCCAATGGACTATCACACACACACAGAGCTTTCTTTTGGATGTGATTGATGAAAGGGAATTTCTGATTTGATTGACATCTTGTTGACTCTTGAGGGTTTGATTGAGAATCATATGAGAACATAATGGGGACTAAGTATTTTTGTGTAGTAAAATTTTCTTTGTTATGATATTTTGCTCGGGACGTGCAAAAGTTTAAGTGTGGGGTGTGTTAAGTGTTTAAAATATATAATATTTACCCATGTTTTTAATATGATTTTGTACTTCCCGGGTATAAACATTATTAATTTAGTGATATTTTTCATTATATTCTAGTTAATTAATATTTTATTAGATATGCTTAATTTTGGTGTTTCAATGCAGAAAAAGATGAATAAATTAAGCTTTGGATTTGATTGGTCATGACACTTGGCCCCACCCAATGGCTACAATTTATGGTGTTCAATGGAGTCGAACAGTTGGAAACTTGAAGGGACATTATAATTAATTAGACTACGTCGATTTGTGAACACCCTCTTCGAATTCTTGTATCTCCACTTCTATATAAAGGGGTGGTCATTTGTTGTTATCATATCTCATCTCTTGGCTTCGGAGTGTAGTGAAAGAAGTAGTTTTAGTTTTTGTAATTTCTTTCTCTTTCATAATAAAAATTAGTTTCTTTTTTATATTGTTTTCTATTTTTATTATGGAGTAGTCTTTTATTTCGTTCTAGAGAAGAATGGAACTTAACATGATTTAATTGAATTTATTTCAAGCTCTTACTCTTTTATTCAATCGGATTGTTTGAATTATCATGTTCTAAATGCTAAGAATAGATTGATCACCTATTTCTTAGATCATGAGGTTTAATTAGATTTCGGGAGAAATTAATTAGATTAGTCATTGATAATTCATCATACGACGAGTCTTTTGACTTGTTTGTCGTTGTGGTCGGAAGATACACAACACCGTATGCGATTGTAAGGCAATTCTTAATGCATTATTTTGTTGATTAATCAATTATCACCGGGAGGTAGAAATTGAGGCAAAATAATAGAAGCATGAAGGAGCGGGAGCCACCATGTCATATAATTATCCTAGATCGACAATCCGAGGGAATAAAAGATAAGAGTAAGATTTGATGAAGATTAAATTCATGTTAAGGGAAATTCGACTCTAGAACGAGTTTTATAATTTTAACTTCGCTTTTAATTTAAAGTTATTACATAGAGTTAGTTAAGTTTGTTATTTTTGTTTTGTTCTTCATTTTATGTTCTTTAATTAATTATAGGAAATTCATCTCCCTGTGGGACGATACTTGAATTTATCATTATATTACTTGTTTCGACCGTGTATACTTGCATGTCATTGAAAATATTCGAACAGTGGTCCATCTCATGTGCCAACTAACTTGCCAGTATCTCTATACTTCAAGCTCCTTACTATTTCCCTTTTCCTTTTAACTCATTCCCGCAATGTATACCATGTCCCACGGAAGCAGGACTAATGTGGTGATATGCAAGACACGAACACCTAGTCAACATCCAATTCAATCTCAACTTACCGAATATGTGGACACCACAACTCATCCAAATCTCTTATGCAATGGACAGAACTGGTGGGTCTCTAAGCCCATCATGACATTCCTGTCAAATTTCTATTGACATTTGTTGACCTCCGGATGCTGGTATAACATGGGATCTTATACCCATTCTACCTCTGCTAGCACTACAGCATGCCCTCTTCACATTTAACTAAGCAAACAGTTTGATATCATGATGAAAATCCATAGAATTGACCTGTCAGCTTAACTAAGGTTAGTTCCACATATTTCTGATCCAAGCCCTGAATATGATGTGATGCAACTAACTTATGAAAAAATATATGAATGTAAAGAAAACAAACAGAAACATACCTACCAGCTGGACTTGGAGGAGCCTTTGCACACACATCACCTATAATAGTATCTTCCATCTTAATCAACCGAGAGTGGCTCTGATACTAAACTATAACACCCCAAATCTAATTCACACTCGTGAACCAAACTGGCATGTCACGGGCCTCGGTTAGGTTGGCTAACCCGAACCCAACTCCTACGGATTTAATCTCGGTATCTTAAGATGAAGATACGACTCTCCATGCATGGATGAATGTAAAAACCCTAACATGCTACTATATAGATGGCATGCAAACTAATTTACACACCAACAATAATTGTGATAAATCACTAAAAATTCTATAAAAAACTGACAGAGTCTTCCCTAGAAGCTTGGGTCTTTAACCCACCTGTGCAAACCCACTAAAAATTAGGGGCCACCCTGTCAAGTCATCATATGCAAATATATATATCTATATATCAAACAACTTCATTCACACAAAATCTAATCTGATGTAAACTCATTCTAAAGCCTCGGTCTTTAGCCCACCTATGCAGTCTATTCACATTTCACATATCATCATATGTTAGCATTTAATCACATCATTCTCAATATAATAGCATCATAAACAAAATATTAACCACTATATCAACTGACATATGTGTGCAAGCGACATCATTGGTCCTCCATCCAGCTGGCACATCCAACTCATGATTATCACCTACATATATTATAAAAGCATGCCAGTAACAAGCATTGCTAGTCCAAAATATAACTATAACAAACTGGCTATGAGAGCAAAGTCTCACATGAAAGAAAACACTCGTACACTTCTCATGAACTCTCTGAAGGGCACCTACTGAGGAGCCACTGGGCTGCAGACCCGGTAGCATCCTGAACTGACTACTTTGCTAATGCCTCTTTTAGCATTTTCTCATTTCATTTTTCTCTGGTCCATCTAGACTACAAGTATATCCTAAGCCCTCTCCTTTCCTCCATAATTCTCCTGGCCTTGAGCACGAAGGCCGAGTACTCTCAGGCAGTCGTCTTTAGTACCCTTTGAACCACAAGTCCGGACAAGCGCTCTACTTAACAGTAACCGTAAACCTCCTCATTCTCCAGATGTGAGGAACTCAACCACTGAGTTGTTAGGATCCCTTAGGAATGGAACAGTCCTCTCACTACTCCAGAGCCCACTTTGACTGTCACGGCATCCGCTCATGGTACATGCAAGTCGGTTTCTCCATCTCTCGTCTCACTTAAAACGAGATAAAATTATATATATAGGCTTGAGAAGGGATTCATATAATAGGCCCGAAGATAACTTGTGGTCGATATTGTTTTCGAAATCATTCTCGAGGGTTCTCATCATCAAGGGTTATTAATCGGGAAAATTGTTTGGCTAAGTGGCCCGAGTTAAGTGGTATCCGACAAAATACCACTTAACCCATCCTACAGGTAATAAAACAACATACAATAGAATAAAGGATAAAACATAGACGAGTACTAAACAGACCTGGTAGAGCTCCAAGTGTGTACTCGCGCCTAAGCGGTGAGCTCCTACTCTGTACCTACACCTAACGCCTACTAACTGAATGATGCATCAACTTGACATGATCATTACACACAACACAATCATCATCCATCACAATCAACAATCATCAATGTGAAAATAATTCTAACTCATCCTATTCATACAAATTTTATTGTGTTTTTCTAAGTTATATCATAGTCGATTAGCATGTTCAGATTTAATTTACCTCATTAGATCACTTGACCTTCAGTCCCTACTAATCACATCATGCAATCAACACTTCATTCATAGTCAAACATTTATTATGACAATTAATCAATCCTAGCATGTTGTGCTAACAATCATCAATTTTCAATAATTAACTCGGAGGTAATTATACCTCTCGTCATCGACAATCTGTGACGACTAGGGTTTCATCGTGCATCTCGGAGCTCAAATTCGGTGCTCGTCAATTTCAGAAGTTCGATCAGGTTCGACTAGATGAGCTCTACGAAAGATGTGACGACTTCTAGTGAATCCAAGTTTTCGGTAGGGTTCCGGTGGTTTTCCAATAGTTTTAGTGGTTTCCTAGCAGCTTTTTGGCGGTTTTCCTGCGGCAATTGCCGGTGGCATCTACTGGCAGAATAGCGGTGGTATTGGGTACTATTGGCATCGGCTCGGCAAGCCCAATGTGTCCACGACGTCGATACGGTCGATGGAGGTGGCGGCTCGCTGACAAAAGGCAAAAGCAGGGCTGTCTGTGGTGGGGTGTGGAGATTCGGCCTAGATGGGTAGCGTTAGGCTCCGTTCCGGTCAGGGTAGGTCGTTGGAGGTTCAAAGGTGTCGAGGCCACCACTAGATCACGGTGGCGATGGTCGCTAGTAGCATGGTCGGCAATGGTGGCTGGCAATGTGATTTGCGATGGAAGCGCGACATAAGGGCATGGCTTCCTCGCGTCGTGGAGCCCTGACAATGGCAGGGGGCACTCGGGCTGGCACGGCAAAGTGGCAGCCAAGCTTTGCAGCAACGATCTGCAGCAGGGAGGCGTCAACTACGGCAACAAACACAAGAGTGAAGGTGGCAGCGATCGAGGGTTTTGGGGGGAAAAATGGTTGGGGGTGATCGATGGCAATATCGTAAATAAGTATTGACTCTACTTTGATTCGAGTCAAAAATAATAACTAGCTTGTAATAAATCGTAAAAAATCCAAAAAATATGAGAAAATCCCATAAATTATAATACACACCACAACATCATAATGACATACTCTATAACTATTAACCCACTCAAACTGCCCCAAAACGCGTTCTGCCGCAGTAAATGACCTAAAACTAATTCTACAACCCATATACATAAAAATAAAATAAAATAAATAAACTGACATAGTCTCATATATTCTGATAACCCATTCTTTTCTACTGTATTCATAACGTTATCATAATATACTTGGGTTTGTAAAACCCTAGTTTCGGCTTAGGGTTTTACTCTATTTTAGTTTTGCCTAGTTTGAGCAATCTTGAGTTGGTTCGAGCGAGGATAGATTTGTTTGTATATGGTAGCTAGGATTTTAGGCTAGATCTAGGCCGTTGCAGCGTTTCGTATTCGTTTGGGATTTTTGGGGTATCTTATTGCATCCATCACAAGGATTTTGGACCATCGGATTGTGCCCTGTGGGCCCAGCTCAATTACATTTAGGATTTCGATGCTCATTTACCCTTCTTGCCTCAAATCCTACCTATAGAGTCAATTTTAGGACTAGAGTCAGTTTCAAGTTGGGACACTCTCGATCCGAACTTTCCGTCCATATATATAGTGTATGTGCCCATAGGTGGGCCCCACTAGGCCACAGGTTTTTGGACATTCATTTCGTGCCATGTGGCAAGATCTAAGTTGTCCACTCAACTTTATCTTCACCCATTGATTTCCAAAGTTTCCTCGATTTTGAAATTTTCCACTATTACGACGCCACCATTTTGGCTCGCTGCCGGTGTGACCCTCGCCCTCCTCTGGCCACTGCATCAGTACGGTCATGACCATCTCAAGGCCGGCTACCAATCCGTACCCATCATTGCCACTGAAGCCACTGCAGTAGTAGCCAGCGACGATGTTTTCAGACTCATTTTCCGCCTCCGCCGCCACCCTTTTGGGCCATTTTTTTGCGACGGCGAGCCACCTTCGGCCAGTCCGACCACCCCAACAGCTTCCCCTTGCCGAGATCTACGGTTTGGGACTAACATTGTCCACCGCTGTGGCCGCGATCGCTGCCGGCTATCATGAATGAGTCAAATTAACGCTCTGCTGACCACCCAAAACCAAGTGGTTGATAGCAAGTGGCAGGCAATCCAGTTGTGGGCAGTCCCTCACTTCCAAGGCCTCCAAGCTGGGAAAAAGAAGTTGTCTTCATCTCTCCAAATCATGGACAACTGCGGCAAGTCTAACAGTTTCACCTTCTTCAGGACTCTAAACACAATATTGTCTTCTCCTCTCCACCCTATGCTGAGAAGTTGGTTCATTTTGTGACAATGATAAATATGAGGTTCTTCTAGTGTCTGGGCAAGGCCAGCACAAGCCAAAGTTGACAATCGAATGCAGGTATTGATTGCTAGAAGGCGCAGGTTTGGAAGGCAGAGTGGTGGCAGCAGTTCTACACTTACTAAATTGAGCTTGTAGTTGAAGTCAATGTTTAGGCTCTCCAATCTAGGGAGGAGGATGCTTTGATGACCCATTGCTATATCCCCATTTCCTGCTCCACCTAATAGTATCCCTTCCATGGACTCACATCCAACAAGGTGGAGTGTCTTGAGCCTGTTCATGGCCCTGATTTTTCTGGGCAGATGGATAGAGATCAATCCACCAGTCTTGAATAGCCAACCTTGAAGTGCAATTTGACAATTTGGCTAAGCCTGCTAATGCTGAAAGATTGTGGCAAGTTCGAATTCTAATGGAGAAATCTTGCAAAGAAGTCAAGCGTTCCAGATCGATAATTTGGAGTTTGATGTCTTCCAACGTGGGGCACAACATTTCAAGAATCTTCAATTCGGACAGCCTCTTGATCACATCTCCAATTTGGAAGTTCCCTTCCCACTCTTTAGAATACAATACCAAATGCTTCAACTTGTCTAGCTCTGCTAGTTCTTCTGGCAATTTCTGAAGCCTTGTACCGGCTACATTAACGTAGCATAGCTGCTTCAAAGTCCGAATTGTACTTGGCAATATTCTAATGTTCGTGTAAGACAAATCTAAGACTTTAAGATTTTGCATAAATTGAAACCGACCATCTTCCAAATACTCCAATCTGCTCACAAAGAGAAGCAAAGTTGAAAGCTTGTAGTAGTTTGTTGTGTTAGTTTTCAACTTCCTTAAACTAGAATTTCCTTGTAGATTAATCCTTTGAGCTTCTCCCATTTTTCAACCTTACGCTCTTCACTTTGGTTAGGGAAAACCAAGAACACACCCTTCTCCTTATTCTTGGAGACAATCCAAAAGACCATATCTATAATCACATCATGCATTGATATATATTCAATGAGATTTTCTTTCATACTTTCCATTACGGAAGCAAGCTTGAGAGTATCGATGATTTCACATCCTTCATCCCAAGCGTCATCTACACTAATGCATTCATGAAAGAATCCTTCTCCCATCCAATAAGCAATTAGCTCTTTCTTCAAGATCTTGTGGTCTTAAGGGAATAGTGAGCAATATAGAAAGCAATTTTGCATCACTTCTGTACCCAAAAAATCATAGCTCAGCTTCAAACAGGAGTATAATTCCCCAGCCCCTTGAATACATGGAGATGAAGTTTTCAGCATTCTTAAAGCATTCCTCCATCTCTCCACTAGACCCTTGTATCTCATGGCTCTGTCAATAGCCACAAATGCCAAGGGTAAACCTTTGCATTCTTTTGCAACCACTTTGGCAAGACCAGAGATCTCATGGTGCATTTGAAGGGTGTTCTCTCCAACATTTTCTTTAAAAAGTTGCCATGCTTCGTACGGGTCTAAGCACACAACTTTTATTTTACTATCTGCAAATATGGCATCTGCCACATCCTCGGAGTGGCTTGTGAAGATTATCTTGGGCTTATTCTGATTGGTAGTGGTCGTGGGAACTCCAATCTTTTTGAAGTCCAAAAATTTCCATATATCATCAAACAATACTACAAACTTCTTACAAGATAGCACATTAAAAATCCTTTCCATGTTGCCAAATCTATCTTCACTTTTGCCTAAACCTAACCTGTTCATAATGCCATTTTGGATCTATATTATCTTTGCCTCTTGTGACACACTTACTAGTATTGCAATATCAAAATCTCCGGTAGCATTTATCTCACTGTAGATTCTACACATGAGTGTTGTCTCCCCAACTCCACCTTGGCCATGAATTGCAATTATGCTTTACACCTTCCTTCTTGACTGCATTTCTAAGCTTATCTAGAGATTTCTGCTGTCCAATTACAGTTATAGGAATTTTGGTTACACAAACACCACAGATTGGTCAGTTACTTCGTCCAATGTTATTGATTCTCTATTCAAATTATTAACTTCACTCTTCTTCTGCACAATTTTTCTCCCAAGATCACAGTGTATATTGATTACTCAAAGATTTTGCCAAATTTTTGTACTCTACTTCCAAGTTTTGTCTAGCCATACCTCAACTTGCTTTGTTGGCAACTTGATATACTCCACCTTGGCTCGAACAATCTCCTGTCTAGATAGTACTTTGCTTAATGCAATCTTCAAATTTGCCATTTCAGTTTCTAAATCATTAATATACCCTATGAATTGATCCAAGGCATATGCAAGTTCAAGTTGTTCACATAGTCTAAGATCAAACACACACAACCAGTGAGAAGAGATATTTAAAGAACCCAACCATGGACGTAGTCTTGGTCAATTTTCGACACAGATTTTTGCGTAACTTCGATTTCAGCTTGCCATTTTTGGAGTAGTCTATCATGGGGCATTAGCAGCATTACTTTACACTGTTTAGCTTCTCATTCATATCTTTTTTCACTTGAATTATTTTCCACATCACAATTTCTATAGATTCCATCCCTTGTGGTGTTGGTAACAGTTTATTCATGGTCGCTTTGGTACTTTGCACTGAATCATCCAAGTACTCCTTCACTTGTGCATGATAATTCACCACCTTGTTCCCAATCTTAAATCTGATCCACCATTTTTAATAGCAGTTCTTCTAGCATTGCTAGGATTCATTGCTGATTCCACTGCTCTAAAGACAATGTCCACTTTGCCTTCAAGATTTTGAACATATCTCAGCCACTCGAGCACAGATTCTGGCACCAACAATGCTTGTTGTGGTGGCATCTCTTTAGCTTCATCCACCTTGTGCTTGACTTCACCAATTACTGCCTTTAGTCTCTCTTACAACTTTGAGGTTCTCTATGTTCCTTTTCATGTCTTTGGCATTATTAAGTCTTCGAAAGGTAGGATCACAAATGCATTTGTTGATTATTTCTTGGGCAGGTCGTATCAGAATCTCCATAGAGAATGAGGAGAAGCAAATAAGCCGTGCAGACATACATATATCCCAGAGAAGCAAAGCAACAAAATCTACTAATTAGAAAAGGCATTCAAATTCAATTACCAAAAGCAGTTGAGAAATGGCTAGGCTTTTTTAGGAAATGGTAACCACAAACAATGATACTATAGCAGTACTAAAAATTGATGAACTTCAAGATAAAAAATTTGAAATTCCGAGGGATGATAAGCCACTCCTAGAAAGGTAATAAAGTGTTTACCTCTTCATTAGATTCCGAATTTACACTTCACATACTACGTTTAGCATGCCGTAACTGCATAACAAAGCCTAGATGATTGACATTCGTACAGAATGAAAATGTTGTTGAAGACATGGGCAAGAATGGTTGCCCATCTGGGTATGAAGAAAGTTGAGCATAAATGGTGAGCAATGCAAAGCAACCTTGTTGACATGAACCCAGAGTAGACTTTCCAAATTAAGTTTTCTGAAGTCACACCTACTCGTACCATACACGCATCGTGGAATATTGAAAGAGCAGGAATTGACTTATTAACTTGTCTTTCTCTATCCTCTATTCAGACAGCGTTATGTACAAAATTTACGAATGTGATGTAGGACAAGAATTAGGAAGCATATAAAGCATTTAGCTTAATTTGTTTCATCAAAATGCATTTTGTCAAGATCTTTGACAAAGAATTTATAGGATAATTACTATATATTTTCCCTAATTCATTCTAATTTCTATGAACTGAAGACTGACCTAAATAGAAAATGATTTGAGTTGGCTTTTTCACATCGAGTTTCCGAGTCAAGTCTAAAATGAAACAAGTTGAAATTGCCCTAAACCAAATCAGAAAAACGAGCTGAGCCAACTCGCCCCATGCCCAGCCCTAGTTCAAATTTCAAGTTTTATCCTATGCACAAGCATTTCACAGTTTCAATGTTACAACGTAAAACTCATAGCCTCATTACATAGCAGATCAAAGAGCTAAAATAGTTTGGAAGGGGCTATTAGCCCCACCTAGACATGTTATATTAAAAAGAATCCATCTAGCCCTAATTTAGTCTTGCTAAATGTAGAATTCAAAAAAGTCATAATCCGCATCGATTGCGAGAATGTTGTTAGCTCTTTAACATTTAAAAAAACTAGAATGGTAATCCAAACCGAAAAACAACCCGCTATTCAAACAAGTACACAACCAATGACTTTAGCAAAAAATATACTTTGCAGACCCCAGCTTATTCACTTGAAATATACATGCCTGCAACTTTTCTTAATACTTATCACGCTTTCATAATTGAAGCAAGATATTCACAGTAATGGTCACATTGTTTGTCCGTAGCAAATCCTGCGGAAAAAATGTCGTTAGATGCAGTAAACAAGACAAAAGAAAATGAAACATGAGATTTTCGTCGATTGCCATGTGTCTCCCAATAATCTTACAATTTTATCCCTCTTACAAATATGAATATGAATGGTACCAAGGACTTTAAATTTAAACTAAGTCATCTAGGATTAGAAACTGCTTCGAATTCAACAATTTTTTAGTAGAAATTCTAAATCAGCTAACCATTAACAGAATAACCAATTGCATCAAGAAATTTAAATTAAAACTGAATCATGTAGGATTGGACTTCACTTTGAGTTTAACAATTCTCAAATAGGAATCCTAAACCAGCTAACTTATGTACGAACCATTAATACTACATAAGACTTCTAAGTGGAGAATAAGTAATCAGTACTAAAGTAGTGAAACTAAATACTAAAAAGATTGTACTCTGAATTAATTTAGATTTCCTTAAAAATCTAAATCAACAAGGTTAGGCTCTGGTTTGAATTTAGAAATTCCAAAGTAAGAATCCTGAATCTGCTCACTACTATTATTATATATGAATTCTAATTCAAGTAGAAAAATACTCACTTTAAAACTTTTAACTAAAGTAAATTATACCCCAAGTTGGTTGATATTTCCAAACCAAGAAAACTGAAGATAAGAAATGAAAATGACATGAAGTTTTAATATCTTTGCATCATATGTATCTTTCCAAATTATATTGCATAGAGTATAAGGGGACATACAAGGCAGTGGCATGGCACAATTTTATGCAGTCTTTCCCACAACCAAGAATCAAAGAAAAACACTTTCTAAAACAGGCAAAAAGAAAAACGAGTTTACCTTAATACATAGAACGACAAGAACGAACAGATTGAATACAAAATTTACCAAAATAGCCATCAGTACATTCGAACCCAAAAGAAGCTCCATCACACTGGCAGCATTCCCCCCAGAGTGAATGCCTCCATCCCCAATCGTCCCATCCGTTTCAATATTGGCCAGCTCCAAACCAGACCTCCACAAAAGTGCTACACAACTCAATCCAGTACTGATCGCCCAAGCCGATATGCAATTCAGCCCCATTCTCTACGGATTAGAACTTGGCCAACACCCTCAACTTCACTATGACTAAATTACACAAGATACCTAACAACTACTCCATCAAAGAAACATACTTGCTAAACCAAGTAAGCTGAATTTATCATCTCATCAAAAATTCCGTTAACAGAACCTCGAATAGCACCTCCCCATTCCAAAATTATGTCTTTATCCTCCAAACAAGCTACTAAACTAGCTCAAACTGCAACATAAGAAACAAATTAGCCAACTATACCCCATCACTCCTAAACCAAAAAAAAAACAAACCCTAGCATCAAATTTGACTACATGATAAAATCTTCTATTCACATATTTATCTGGAACTAAAAAAAGTCACACCAAGGTTGTCGTCCTGCTTAAAAGTAGCTTTTGGCCATTGCTCCTGTACAAATTTCAAGACAATCATACCGGATCTCGGACGGCTCTCGAGAATTTTCGGTGAATTCTCGTAAAAAGCCGAGAATGATCACGTCCGTCAGGAACCCAGTCAGGGAGGTGGTGGTGGGAGAGAATTGCGGGCAGCGATGAAGAGGAAGGGGTGGAGGCGTCGAAGTAGAAGGGGAGGGGGAGAGCAGGGGGCGGCGATGGAGAAGGTGAAAGAGTTTATTTTTTAAATTTGATCTTATGCAGTTTTTTTACTTGTGTTTAATTACACAAAAAATCATTTAATGATAGTTGTTACTTAATTGTTATGTAAAGTTATTAATTACATTTTTTGTTGCATATGAAAGTGAAATTTATGATATTATGTCACTGGTAATATTCTCATTAATATTACATTGTGTCATTAATTTATGTGTTAACAAAAATAGAATATTATTGAGGATTATTATTCATAAAACTTCTTATTTATAACAATATTTCAATTATCCCATACCTCCGAGAATTCTTTTTTTCTAATACAAAAAATACAAAACAATCTATTTTTACGGCATTTCATGCATTCCTAATTTACATTCCCCAGATATATGACTATAATATAGACATCTACAAACGACACAGATCACAACACAAATTCGATTAGTTGAATCATACAACATACAACATAGTCGATCAATTCCATCATAACACATCACAATGATGTCATCACCAAACAGGTAGACCAAGAATAGCTTTTTTTGTAACATCTCATTTTTTGGTTTGAAGGCGGGTCAAAGTACAATGTTATGATTCAAAAATTATAATATTGTGAAAATAGATCTCAACCCCCAAGTAAACTTAAAACAAACAACCTTTGTTTGATTTCATACTATATATGCTGATCATACAACACATAAAGAGTTCCTAAGGCTCCTAACATGAGCGGTCCTTACAAAAAAGGTAGAGCTTCTCCACCAATTAAGAGAGTGACTTTATAAATAGATACATGATCATTCCAAAACCCCAAGTGTGTAGTTAAAGGTTGAACTTTAAAAGTGCAAATGAATGATTCAGTTCTTATATTTAGTTAAATCTTTAAACATATGTGTATTTATTTGTATGATGATGCTTAATTTAACTTGCGTACACCGGGGTTGTGGTTACATATTCCACCTACCCGAAGGCAGAAAGTTAAACACACAGCACACAGGCATCATCAAGTGCGAGAGAATTATACTCGAATGCCCGGTCTACACGTAAGCCCTTTACGCAATATGGGCCATAATCTCATTTTACCCACATTTCTTTTCCACACACGTAGCTGTAACTAAATAAATTTAGTATACATAATATGCTCCCCATCATGTTTCGGGAATTGGAAAATTATGCACTCTGTAGACGATTGCTAGCCTTCACCCAAAAATTGATGCTCCGCACAATAATAATATAATATAAAACTAGAGAAAACACTTCTGCACAATCAACCATCACATAAACTCAATTCAAATTATACATGGTTCATAGGAGATTCGGGGATCAATCACACAAAATAATACAATCTGTGAGTTAAGCATACTCATAATCCAATCTACAATACATAGGTATGAATATAAAAACAACACATCAAATGGGATTTCTTGCCATGAGCACTCTGATTTGATCGCCTACGCTAGTCATTTGTGACTACTTACCTATATAAATATAGGAAAACTGTTACAACGGATTACCAATTCTATAATGAGTACTGACACATAAATACCAACATCCATCTTACTTAACTAATATAATAATAATAATAATAAGGCTAATGATATTTTTAAAGTTGTTATAGATAATCTTAATAATTTGAGTTAATTATTTAGTAGTATAGTGAAGATCTAATTTTGACTTTTCATAATTATCAAAAAAATTATTTAAATTATCAAGTTTAATATTAAGAAACATCATTATCCTAATAACAATATGTTCGTCCAAATTATGTGCCGCACCCTTTGGTCTGTGTCCAAACCCGTCTAAACCATTATTTCCCAAAAGACGTCGTCAACACTGTTCCTATTCTATGGGAAGAAAAGTTGAAGAAAAGGAGGGGAAGGCATGATTTGAAATCTAGAGTTATGGAACTGTGAAACTCCATTAAACATCTATAAATACCCAAGCAGTGAAGGAAAAAAACAAAGGGACATGTGCTAGAAAAAAAAAGAAGAAAGGGGGCTCATTCAAGCTGGAAAGAAGAAAACGAGAAGAGAAGCCCGAGGAAGGAGCTCCTCACCTGTGATTCTGCTCCGGTGATCCTTGCCAACCCAATGAAAGTCCCCCACCGTGAAGTGCTGCAACCGCTAGAAAGAACCATCGCTGGAGTCTTGCTGTCTGAGAGATTTGCCAAGGTGCCGCTGGGATCACCACTACACAACCACCATCCGTAGAATCAAGAGCTTACCCTATCACCAAGCCACCATATTGCCATCCCATCTTGCTGCAAAGAACCACCTTGGAGATCTGCCATCTCTCACCTTGCCTCGCCGTGGTGTTGGAAAGAAGAAAGCGAGAAGAGAAGCCCGAGGAAGGAGCTCCTAACCAGTGATTCTGCTCCGGTGATCCTTGCCAACCCAATCAAAGTCCCCCACCGTGAAGTGCTGCAACACTGCTAGAAAGAACCATCGCTGGAGTCTTGCTGCCTGAGAGATTTGCCAAGGTGCCGCCGGGATCACCACTACACAGCCACCATCCGTAGAATCAAGAGCTTCCCCTATCACCAAGCCACCATATTGCCATCCCATCTTGCTGCAAAGAACCACCTTGGAGATCTGCTGTCTCTCACCTTGCCTCGCCGTGGTGGATTCCCTGCCAAAGAACTAGTCCCCAAGAGTGCTAGAGCATGGCCACTAAGAGATGAGGCATGATGAAGAGTACCGAATAGTGAAGGCGTGTTGCTGCTTCAAAGGAGCTTTGGCGCCACATGCCTTGAGTCCATGTCTTCGCCACCATGGAGAGTGGGGTCACTGTCGAGCACCGTTGCTGCCACCCACAGCCACGAATCCTTGTTGAAGATCCAAAATTTCCACTCACGGGAGCCACTAGGGAAATTGCAAAACCCCGTGACTTGAGTCAAAGTTTTACATTAGAAAACCAGCTGGTTTGAGTCGAGTCAGTTTAGATGTACATGAGTTTATGATGATAACATCATAAAAATGTACATGAGTATATGATGATAACGTTAAAAAGGTAATGAGAAATAAGTTATTAGAGTATATAATAGTATGCAGTATTTTTTATGTATTTGATCGTAGAATTAATTTTAGGTTAAATAACGCATTAGGACGCGTTATAGTGTAATTTGGGTGGGTTATTAGTTATAGAATATGTCATTATAATGTTATGGTATATATTACATTTATAGAATTTTTCCCTATTTTTTGGATTTTTTTAGGATTTATTACGAGTAAGTTATTATTTTTGACTCAAGTGAGAGTCGAGTCAAGTTTTATTTATGAGACTACCCCCGAGACTCACCCCGACTTTTTCTCCCCCTAACCTCGATGCCGCCCCTGTCCTTGTCCTCAACACTGCCTTCGGCCATCGCACCACCTCTAATCGACACTACTGAGCCCAGCCATGTCGTCGTTGTGCCACCTGAGTGCCCCCGGCCGCCACCTAGTCTCCACTATGCTCTGACGCCACGAGATCATGCTGCTCGTCCTAGTGTCGATTTGCTGCTGTCTACATCTCTCCGTTGCTGTCATGCCACCGACACCTCTCCCTTTGACCCATGATCATTTCCCCCATACCCAACGCCACCGCCGCCGAGGCCAGTTGAGGACCAATTAGACGACTGACCAACCCCATCTGACTCGTTGTCGCTGCCAGTGGACATTGTCGCCTATGCCAACCCATAGCTCTAATTGCCTCTCCGGAAAAGTCGGCAGAAAACTATGGAAAGTAGCCAGAAAACCGTCGAAAACTGCCAAAAAATGCCGAAAAACCAAATTCATTGAAATTCGTCGGATCTTCCTCCGAATTCATCCAGTCGAACCCGATCGAACATCGGATGATGCCGGGCGCCAAATTCAAGTATCGAATCAAGCAACAAAACCCTAGTCGTCACTGATTGCTGACTACGCGAGGTATAAGTAACTCTGACTTAATTTATTAAAGGTAATAATTATTAGCATAATATGCTAGGATTGATGAATTTTTGTGTTAAATATTTTATTGTAATAAAAATATGAATTGTTTGATTGAATTGTATTAAAATGAATGATAAAGAACTAATTAGGTAGACTAAGTATCATAATCTAATGCAACATAGCATAGTAAATCTTATATGGAATGATGTATGGTTGATGTGAGTATGATTAATGTGGGTATGCTATAGGATGTGTAAATACATCATGAGTGGGCATTAGTTTGATGTGTAGGTACGAAGTAGGAATTTGTCACCTAGGCACGTGGAAACAATTGGTACTTCTACCATATCCGTTTAGGACTCGCTTTTGGTTTGATTTCTATAGTCTATTATATTTTGTTTTAACATGTAAGCAGATGTGTCGAGTGGTGGATTTATTGTATCCCACTCTAGATGGGCCATCTAATCGTATGAGATTTCTGAATTAATAACCCTCAAGGATGATTTGAAACTCAGATCCAGTTCACGATGCCTTCGGGCCTATTATATTGAAATCCCTACACAGGCCTATGTATATGTAGTTTTTCGTATTTTTATTAAGATGTAAGATGAGGGAAAACTGATAGCCTTGTCTTGAGATAGGGCGCGTGTTTGTCAAAGATGGCTCTGGAATTGATGAGCATCCCCGAGGGATCCTGATAACTCCACCTTCAAATTCGTCAAACCTGGGAAAGCGAGGAGGTTTACGGGTACTGCTATGTAGCACATGTCTAGACTTGTAGTTTCAAAGGGTTCCAAAGGCACATGTCTGAGATTACTCGGCTTCTGTATTTAGGGTTAGGAGTGATACAGAGGATGTAGATGGCTAAAAGGAAAGAGAATGATTTTCCCATGCAAGGGATAGTTTAAAGTGGCCAATGAATGAGGATGAAATCGAAAGGGGACACTGTCACGCGAGGTCGATGGCTCATAGTTATTGCCCTTATGAGAGTTCTAGGAGGAAGATTAATGAAGTTTTCATTTAACAGGAGGGTCAGCTTTCCTGTGTCAGTTTGTTATTAGTTATTTCTAAACCGGTAACACTCGTTATTAACGTCTTTTTATTATATATGTAGGTGAGAACTATGATGAATGAGCGTTGTCGGGACTGTGTAGGAGCAGCACTGAAATTGTGTACACATGTACCTGTTGAGTATAATTAGTGATGATGTTGTGTGTTGAACTGTGTGGATGATAAAATTTAAATGATTTTCTATGAACTGCTATAAATATTTTGCATGTGAATGAAAATAGAGAATGAAAAATGAACAGGATGAGTTATGAATTTAGACTTGGCTCATAAGATGAGGAAAGTAATGATAACTGGAATGTGAAGAAAATGCTATGTTTATACTGTGTTTTTAGATTTTTATTGTTAAAAATACATACCGCTTGTTGTTGACAGCACTTTTAGGGGAGATTGTCTATTTTGCTTTAAAAATAGATATTTCTTTTAACTTTTCATTTGTTTGGTTTGTTTGTATGCTTGTTTGCATATCATAGCATGCATGTAGGACAACATTAGAACCCAATCATCTCAT
Organism: Piper betle; assembly: GCA_033002965.1. Lineage (NCBI taxonomy): Eukaryota > Viridiplantae > Streptophyta > Magnoliopsida > Piperales > Piperaceae > Piper > Piper betle. The sequence continues at coordinate 74,168 of JAURVB010003517.1, forward strand.
CCATGCTTTGCATGTTGCATCACCATCTTAAGACGCTGAGGGTAGATCTAGGTTGGCTTAACCGAATCAAGTAGATTAGTGAACAGTTTGATCACCGATAACATTTTTGGGTTGGTTCATGGGTGAACCGAAACAGGGTGTTATAGAAAGAGCAATGTTGCTTTGAAGTGTTGCCAACACATGCCGGATCACAGTGCTGCTTGCTGCTATCCTACATTATTGTTGGAGTTGAGCAATTTCGTTTTGGAGCGGAGAGTTGGCATCTTGTATTGCTGTCATTTCGTTGCCATCAGAGTCCCACTCTACCGAAAAGGAGTCCCTCACTGCCACACTAAGTCGTTGTAGCAAAGGTAGGAGCTTTGTCATGAAGCCGTTGTTGTCATATTACCAGACTATTTGCTGTTCGAGCTTCACCATTATTAAACACCAAGACTTGAAACCAAGCTATCAATCATTGCCTTGCCAGGACAAAGGGTTGTTGCTATGAAGTGGAGAAACAAGGAACCTTGTTCCATCGCCAAAGCCTCCTAAAGTAGTAAAGTTACACAAGTTATCAGTTCCATCTACACCAGGAATTTCGCCAGGGCCAAAAGCTTCATTAGTACCTCTAAAGGTCACGGTGCATTCAGGACAATCAAAGCAAAAAGTTAAGGAAATACCACCTCTCCAAAAGATGCAAAGTCAAGAAGAAAAAGATAGCATTGTAATTGAGGATGCCGTCATGGTGTTTGGACAATGGAAGATACCAGTGACGAATTTTTGTGAGAAAGAAGTAATTACACTTGACCCATGCCCAGTCATTTACTTGAATAAATAATACAATTCATTTGATGAGTTTGAGATCACAACTTTGGAACTGCATGATTCAATTACATTGGAATCATTCCCTTATTGTTTATTAAGTGAAAATGCGACCATGGTGCGTGGAAGCATATGAAGAGGGACTACAAAATAAAGAGATACAATAAGCACCAAGTCATTTTGAGGATGAAGTTACTCTAGTTGCAGAATGACTTGTGGAAATTATTCTGGGAACTTATCAAGAGCCCCATCCAACTTTTTGGGTCAGGTTTGTTAGAAATGGAGAAGCGACATCTAATTGATTTACTTAGAAGTTATAATGGCTATTTTGCATGGTCCTATGATGAGATGCCAAGTTTGTCAATCGAAGTTGCAATACACTGCCTTGTAGTCAAACCAGGTATACATCTAGTTGTTCAAGGTAGAAGGAAGTTTAGCCCACGGATCGAGGCTATGATCCAACAGAGATAGAGAAGTTGAAGAAAGTAAACTTTATTCATGAAGTCAAACTACCTGAAATGGTTGGCGAACATGTCCCTTTAAGGAAGAAGAATGACCAGATGAGGATTTGCATAGACTTCTGATATCTCAAGAAAGTGTGTCCCAAGGATGCATTTCCTTTGCCGATACATGATATTTTACTTGGCAACGTCATTGGCTGTCAGATGTTTTCTTTCATAAATGGATTCAGAGGCTACAATCGGATTCAACGACTACAATTAGATTCACGTGGCAACCGAAGATGAAGAAAAGACAGCTTTCTACACACATGTTAGAATCTATTGTGATACGGTAATGTCATTCGGTTTGAAGAATGCACAAGCTACCTGTGAAGGCATGCTAGATGTTAGAATCTATTGTTACACACATGTTACATATATTTTTGCAGGCATACTACATGTGAAAATGGAGGATTATGTCAACGACATAATTGTGAAGTCAAAAGAAGTGATTATTGCAAGGTGTCACATAAGGTATTTCACCTGTGTAGAGTCAATAACTTGAAGTTGAATCCATGAAAATATGCATTTGGTGTTTCATCAAGGCAATTTCTCGAATTTTTGGTGCACGAGTGAGCAATCCAAGTTGACCCTGTCAAAATTCAAGTTATTAGATATATGAGTTCACCTACATTCTTGCATCAATTGCAAAGCTTCCTAGGAAAGATCAATTATATTTGGCGGTTTATCTCATACTTGTCTTCAAAGATTTTGCCATTTTCTCAATTGTTGAAGAAGAGTAACAAGTTTGAGTGTGGTTACGCGAGTGAACAAGCCTTTGAGGAGATAAAAGCAGGGTTGTTAAAGCCTCTAACTTTACTTGCCCCAGTGTCTGATAGACCACTCATCCTATATATATCTCACACAAAGGCAACACTCACAGCTATCTTAGCCAGGCTAACAACCTTGAGAGAGAACAACCTGTGTATTATTTGAGCAAATCTATGAGTTCAATTGAATAAAAATACACAAAGATTGAGAAGGCATGCTTAGCCTTGGGGTTTTTTCACAGAAGTTGTCACATTACTTTCTTACACATAGAGTGCATTTAATCGAACATGACAACCCTGTTTACTACTTGCTCGTTACACATAAAGTCAAGCAATTGTCAAGGTACTCACCAACCATTCAGCCCATCATCAATAAAGAAATAAGAAGTTTGTTTCAATGCGGATAAGGAATTAGTAAAGTGGACTTTGTATTTTAATGGAACAGCCATAGGAATGGTTGTAGCGTAGTGGATTGTTGCGGCTTTACCAAGAAGAGGAGTCCTACCATTGCCATGAAGTGCTGCTACCAAAGTTTAGAAATAGATGAGCTGTTGTTGCAGGGTCACTACCTCACCAAAGTCCTTGCTCGTTGCTACCTAAGAATCATCATCGAAGAGCCTTGGTGTTGACCTGCCAGAAAGGAGATTCATCAAGTTGCTGCTCCATCGATGTGTCACTGGACGCTAAAGCTTGAAAGACAAGTTGCTGGATTCTCACAAACAAGTGCCGCCGGCAAAAGGATGGAGAAGAAGGTATCAGGGAGACTAAACTGGTAGGGGACCCATTGCTGGCTTGACCATCTTGGTGTTGATCAGATCCATTAGGATTTTCACCACCTTGATCGTGACTTAGACCTGCTGCCACATCTTTGTGTGGGTGTCCACATCAAGATTCAGTTGTCCAACCCACAAAGTTGATTTGTTGAAAGCCCACACCCAACTATCAAACCCAATGTAAGTCTAGGCTACTCAAGTTTCAAGGTCAGGCCAGGCCTATCATGAGTGAACCAAGTCACATTGTAACAAGGTGAATCAATTTAAAGTGGTCTGATTCAGTCTATTATCACTCCGAAAAATAATTTGAAGACCTTTTTTACTTCAAATTAAAATAAAATTTGTTACTATATTATTTTTGAATACTCTAGATACATTAACATTTTGAAAATTTAAATATAAAAAAAGGGTGAACCCAGAGTTAAAGTTATCAAAAATAAATTTATTTAAAACTTTGAGATTTGAATTAAACTCTAAAAATTATGTAAAATTTTTTAATATTTATTATTTGTCTTAGATATTTTATTTTTATTTATTTAATTTACACCGTTATTTTGCACGATAAAGACGTCTTTAATCTCGTCGGATCCTTTAATCTAACTCACAGCGAAGATTAATAGCGAGACAAAAGTTTTAATGACAGAAGCCGTATGATATGATATGCCAATATTAAAAACGGGGGATGTTAATTCCTCACCATATATAATGGTATTATTGAGGGGCTGTCAGAAAAGGGTGACGGGTGATGTAGCTCCCCAACGAGTCACGAGGCCAGTGACCCATCCTTTCGAGCCTTGGCGGATGTCGGGGGTCTGTGTGCACGCTGCCATCCCTTGTATCGAAAGCAAATCCACTCCACCACTGATCGCTCTCTGCTCCGTGAGTCAGCACAAAAGATTGCACCCATATATTTTCCCTTGGACCTTCAATTTGCTTCCCCCAAATTCAAATCCTGACAATACCACAGACATAGACATTGTGTCAAAGCCATGGCTGGCACTGCCTCCCTTTATTGCCCCTCCACCTTCTTCACCTTACACGCATCCCTTCCGTGCCCGCGAGGACACAACTGTGGACTGTAGAGAGCCCAGCCCCAAGACTGACTCTTCTCCTTTGATGGGTCGTTCCCTCTCCCCCATTTTGCTGCAGATGTGGGATGTTTGGAGCTGTTGTTGCTAAAGATTTCGAGAAGAAGGTGTGCTAAAGATGGAGTCTTTTTAATTTTTTGCCGGGGTAGTTGCTTGTAAAGTTGATCTCCATGTTTTTGATTTTCTTGGGTGTTTGGGTGTAGTGTGTCTTAGATGAGGGAGACCCACTTCGGTGTTGCACCGGTGCAAGAGACGATCTACTGGAAAAGTTGCAAAGGTGGTGGTGGGGGTGAAGGGTGCGAGCCGACCTCGGTTCTTGACTCGGGTCGGAGCCCGACCCAGAGCCCGCCGTCCTCAGCCTCAACTCTGTCCTCCTCTGCCGAGTCCACCGGCGTGGCGGCCGTCTACGACGTCGATGACGGCGGCGAGTGGGCCGTGGCGGAGCCCAGGCCCGTGCCGGGCTGCCTTCGCCGGCGGCGACGGCTGGGACAGCTCAGTCGTCGGATCGGTCGCCGGCGCCGGCCACGACCAGGTTTGGGGTTTGATGGATGATAATTCCTCCCTATTCGGGCTGGTCGATCCCTTCAATCCGATGCCGGAGATGTTTGATAATGGCGGCGCAGCAGTTCCGATTTCTGATTTCCATAATCAGACCGTAATCTTTCCCACCCTCCCACCACCTATCTCACTTCCGCCGGGAATGTTTTTCGAACAGCAACAGTCACAACATGATGATGATAAAATGCAAAGCCAGTATCAGAATTCGACTCCACCTCTCATCAACCAACACCCACCTCAAAATCAAGGTTTTCTGCTGCCACCGCCGTTCCCCACCATCGCCCAACATGCCTGTTTCCAAGAGGTACTCCCACCGCCGCATCCGAAACGCCACCCCCACTCCGAGGGCGGCGAAGCGGCCATGGCGATCGTCGGCCAGCTCTACGAGGCGGCGGAGCTGGTCGAGGCGGGGAACGCCATACTCGCGCGAGGGATATTGGCGCGGCTCAATCACCACCACCACCACCACCACCACATGCTCCGGGCGGCATTCGGCTTCAAGGACGCCTTGCAGCGCCTGGTCGACCCTTCTCCCGCAGTCATTGCCACCACCTCGCTCGACGTGGTCGTGAAGATCGCGGCGTGCAAGGCATTCTCCGAGGCCTCGCCGGTGCTCAACTTCGCCCACTTCACTACCAACCAGGCCCTTCTGGAGGCCGTGGCCGGCTTTGAGAAGATCCACATTGTCGACTTCGAGGTTGCACTGGGCGAGCAGTGGGCGTCGCTGATCCAAGAGCTCGCACTCAACCCGGGCCGTGGCGGCTCGCCGCCGGCCTTGAAGATCACGGCCTTCGCCGCCACGGCTTCGGCCAATGACCTGCTAGAGCTAGCTCTAGCTGGAGAGAACCTTACGCACTTCGCAGCAGAGGTCAATGTACCATTCGAGTTCAATGTCGTCGGTGTAGACGCATTCGACGTCTCCCTCTCAGAGGGCGAGGCGGTCGCGGTGCATTTGCCCGTCGGCAGCATTGTTCCCGCTGTGCTTCGCTTGGTGAAGCAACTAAAGCCGAAGATAATACTGTCTGTAGACAGCGGATTTCATCGCAGCGAGCTCACTTTTTCTCAGCATTTTGTGCATTCGATGCAGTCTTGTGCCGCACTGTTGGATTCTATCGGTACTGTTTGTGGAAATTCGGAAGTTGTGGAGAAGATTGAGAGGCATTTGATCAAGCCTAAGGTTGAGAATGCGGTTTCATGGAGGCTCCGGGTTGGGGAGAAGATGCTGCCATGGAAGATTCTTTTTGCCTCGGTTGGGCTTTCACCTGTTCCTTTGAGTAATTTCGCGGAGGCGCTAGCGGAGTGTGTTGTGAAGAGGGTTCAGGTGAGGGGTTTCAGGTGGAGAAGTGCCAGGCCTCGCTTTGCCTTCTCTGGCAAGGGAGGGAGCTTGTTTCTGTGTCGGCATGGACGTGTTGATACAAGGGGCGCCATTGTTGAGTCTTGTGTTGGATGGTGAGCTTGAAGGTGCACTCTTAACTTCCATAATTACTACTTATAGCTTCTAATGTTGGGAATTTGTATTATGGATGTGGATATTTATTGCTGACAATCCTCATTTTGATCTGGTTTCATGGCTTCACGTTGATATCTATGTCAGTGTCTGGTATGTTCATATGGTGGAGGGTTTAAGAAGATGTAATTCTCGATGTTACTTGTGTGTGATTTCTCCTGTTTTGAACTTCGATCGGTTATTGTACTTTTTCAGGGCAAGATCTTGTTTTCTGCAAAGAAGATGGAGGACTCTAGTCTGTAATTTATTTTGATCAAAAGACTGCGCATTGCCTTCGTTGATGCCCTTAACTTGTGGATGTGGTCTTGGACCTTGCTGCTTGATACAAAAATGCTTTATTATTATCTCTTGTTTGTGCTCGGTTGGATTGTCTTTGTTTCATATTTTCTGGTCGCAATTGAGATATGCTTGGTGTAAATTGCAAGTTCATGTTCTTCTCTATGAATCAGACAGGCAATAGCTGTTTTTTTTGGATTTATCACTAGGAAATTTGATTAGATTTGCTCTTCTTTCTCGTTGGTGTAGACTTACTAGTCATTTATCGATCAAGCGGGCCATCACTATAATTTGATGACATGATGCACGTTGAATTTCCTTTTGTTTATGTATACTACTATTGTATAGCATCTTAAAAGTTGCAATAATATATCCTTCAAAAAAATTGCAATAATATATGCACGTCAAGTAGAACATCTGTTCCTCCTGCCTTAGACTCCATAATGTCGCCATTTTTCATCCCTTTATTTCCTTTGGTCCATTTAATTTCATCTGGTTTTAGTTTGAAAACATTGACGGTCATAATATGCACTATTTTTTGAAGCTACCTGTGAATGCAAGAATGCTATTGACAATAGCGCATGTGATAGAGTTATCAATTCTTTGGAGGATGTTAATTGATTATAGCATGGTGATAAAGGCTATTCCATTATTCTTTGTGATGTAATTTCAAGGTAATTTCTACGTAGATGCTTGCAAAATTGTTATGTTCCAGGTTCTTCTCGTTGTCTGCTTAATTTTACGGTTTATAAGCTTGCTGGTTAATTTTCCTGTTAAATGGTGCTACTTCAAGCTATGAAATTCTGGATGATTTTAAGGCCATGCGTCTATTTCCAAGAATGTGTTGCAGCATCATTTTGTTACTTGCTTGACTGTTCTTATAAACCACATTGATATTGAGCATATGTGTGACAGCTTAAGGTTGTGATTTAGTTTCTAGCATATGGAAGTTTGAGAGCAAATGTCTCGTCTTTGTTTTGGATTTTTTTTCTTGTTCTGCCAACTGACTAATGTGACAACTAGATATCCTCAAGCTCTAAGGAGCTTTGTAAAAAACTACTAAAAGTTTCTTTGCTTGCAAACTTGCTAATTCACTACTGTATATGATCAGTTTTTTAAATCTTAATGTTTGCTAAATAAAATTTCTCAGTATCAGGTGCATTGTATCAGAAGCTTGTATGTTTTGATGCCCGACTTTCTTCAAACGTGTTTTGTTTTTATTCCTGTTTCCATTTTGTCTTGCATAATTCTTAATGACACACATCATAAACATTAACCATCACCATCTTTTTCAGATTATCTGGACCTTGTTCATTTCTTTTTTATCCTTCTTGGTTTCTTTTGTTTTCCTACATAAACAAATGCTACTCGTCTTCACATCACATGGCCTTTGTTTGCTGTCACATGTTGGACCAAGTTTTTCATTCTTCAATCACACTGTCTGTTGTCTCCCTATTGGTCGTAACCATCAATATTTTAGAGTCCTCATTTTCCTATGCGTCGGAGCTTCTCTTCTTTATTCTCCGAACACAAAAAAATTAGCAGATGAAACGAACAGAACCCCTTTGGTGATGGAAGTCAATTCCTTCACAAATTAAAAATGCAAGCTTGCAAACCACAAGACTGCACGCCGACAGGTTCAGATGCAGAAGCATATCTCATCCTTGTGCGACAACTCTCCACATCCCTATTTTAACTCTGCGCAATTTTTCATATAGATTTAAATCTGAGTGATTGCAAGTTTATTGGGAATGAAAATCTATAATTCCTGCGTAGAGCCTTGATGGGAAGTGGAAAATGCTGCATTCCTTTGTTTTTATAACGAGCCTTGTGCAGATGCTGTCTGTATATTGTTGAGGTGACCCATAATTTATTGGAGTTTATTCTGGGGAAAGATAACGGTGGCAGATATTGTACTGCATAAAACCCATAAAAAAGTTGTTTGCTTGTTTGTTTTAATTTTATAAGGTGCTGTGGACCACATGGCTTGGAAGCTTTAGAAGGTGACTTGCTCAACAGCATTCTTGCTTTTCTCCCTTTGCTATTAATTTGAATGCGTTTTCTGAATCTGTTTGTCTCTCATTAACAAACCTGTGTTTTTGAAATAATGGACCACCAACCTCAATACAAACAATTAATCAAACGTGGGGAAGCGCAAGAAGTTTTTTGGGCAATGCTGCAATAGCTGTTCTTGGAACATATTCGTAAATGATAGGCGACAATGTGGAGCACATTTTGTTTAACATATGGAACACATTTTGATGCAACTAAACTTTGTTTTTGTGTTGAGAAAAGTTGAAGGGTTGGGGTCCATAGGGCTTTATGTAGAGATTTATTGTCCAAAACGGTGGTCGTAGGATAATGGTCGTCCACGTATGGGCGAAAACAGCCCATGCAAAAGTTGATAACGTGTCTTACTGGTCCCACAATTTGTCACATATTTGAAGAGGACAATAGCGTCTTTTCAGGCACTAGAACCCCATATTTTTCCCTTCTAAGGGCCATATATAGTCACCTAATTTATCAACAGACTCAAATTTATTAGAACAAATAGGGTGAAATTTTTATTTAATTTAACCGAAATAACTTTAAATATAAATAGTCATGATAGAAAATTTAATCGTACTTGTTTTACAGATTTGGCCAATTTTTATTTAAGCATGTCATATATAATTATAAAACTCATATTTTATAAATATAAATGGCCGTAATAGAAAGTTTTTAATGATACAAGTACCGTATTAACTAATTTTTTATCCATGATTAAAGGAGCTAAATACCAATTTGACCCGTTGTCACTTACTACTATATGTGTGATATTGTTGTTTATTGTATTAATATAATAGGACATATATATATATATATATATATATAGGTAGTGATATTAATTTTGATGAGATGATTGTGATTAAAGAGTGTCATGTTACACACTTTACTTATTGAAGGGTCGTTTTTATCATAATAACAATTCAAAGGTATTTCTTACATAATGGCTTAGCCATCCTGAGCTTAGCTTATTCCTTTTATCATAAATATTGATACATGCAATCTTTAATCATAATTTCTTTAGTTTATCCCTATTATTGTTAATAAATTTGACAGTTGAAAATAATTGTGTATTGGGTGCATAAGTTAAAATCTGTAGCAGTAACATCTTGGAGCATATGGGTTCCGATATTCTGGTGCAAATCTGATCCGTTCATGATCATTATATCCAATCCAAATTGGTTTTGTATAGGATTTTAAAAGTAAAATTTTCAAATATACGATAGATTTAAAAATATTTAGGTTTGACGTAAATTTCGAGTGATTTAATGTAACACCCCAAATCCAGTTCACGTTCGTGAACCGAACTGGTATGTTACAGGCCTCGATTAGGTCGGCTAATCCGAATTTAACTCATACAGATCTAATCTCGACGTCTTAAGATAAAGATACAACTCTCAAAATATGGATGAATGCATAAACCCTAACATGGTACTACATGAATGGCATGCAAATCAAAGTACACACCAAGACAATCCCGATAAAAATTAATAAAAACTTTGAAATATAATGGATAGAGTTTCTCCTAAAAATGCAATTAAGGGCCACCCAGTCAAAATACATACGCAAATATATATATAACCATATATCAAACAATTTTATTCATACAAAATACAAAATCTAACATGTTGTAACTTATTTTAAAACTTGGGTCTCAACCCACTACGCTGTCATTGTGCAATTTATTCATGTTCACATCATCTCATCATGTCTTAACAATTAATCACGTCACATCGTCATGTCTCAAGCATTTAATCACACCTTATAATAATATCATAAACACAATATAAACACTCAATTGACTGACATGTGTGCAAGCGACAACAGTGCTCCTCCATCCAAACTGGCTCCTCCAACTCGTAATTGTTACCTACATATAGTATAAAAACACGTCAGTAACAAGTATTACTGGTCCGGAAAATAAAATAACTATAACAAGCTGGCTATGAGAGCAAACTCTCATATGAAAGAAAACATCATATACTCCACGTGAACACTCTGAAGGGCACTACTAAGGAGCCACTGGGCTGCAGAGCCGGTAGCATCCCGAACTTACTGATCTGCTGCTGCTGATGCCGCTCTCGACATTTTCTTACTTCATTTTCTGGTCACAAATCCTAAGCCCTCTCCTTACCTCCATATTTTTCCTGGCCTTGAGCACAAAGGCCGAGTACTCTTAGGCAGTCGCCTTTAGTACCCTTTGAACCACAAGTCCGGACATGCACTGTACTAAACAGTACCCGTAAACCTCCACGTTCTCCGGGTGTGAGGAACTCAAACGCGGAGTTGTCAGGATCCCTCGGGAATGGAACAGTCCGCTGGCACTAATCCAGAGCCCGCTTTGACTGTCACAGCATCCACTCATGTACATGCAGTTGGTTTCTCCATCTCTCGTCTAACTGAAAACGCGAATATATATATATATATATATATATATATATATATATATTAGGGTTGGGAAGGGATGTACATAATAGGCCCGAAGGCAACTTGTGGTGGATCTTGTTTTCAAAATCATCCTCGAGGGATCTCATCCTCGAGGGGTTATTAATCCGGAAAACTGTTCGGTTAAATGGCCCGAGTTAAGTGGGATCCAATAAAATGCCACTTAACCCGTCCTGAAAATAATAAAATAAACATATAATAGAAGAGTGTAAAACAGAGACGAGTCCTAAACAGACCTGGTAGAATGTAACACCTAAATTCGGTTCACGCTTGTGAACCGAACCGGCATATTATAGGCCCTGGTTAGGTCGGCTAACCCGAACCTAACTCGTGCGGATCCAATCTCGGCGTCTTAAGATGTAGATACGACTTGTCATGCATGGATAAATGCATAAAACCCTAACATGATACTACATGGATGACATGCAACCTAAATTTCACATCATTACAATTACGATAAAAATTCTGAAATAAAACAGACAGGGTCTCCCCTAAAAGTGCAATTATGGGCCCACCCTGTCAAAATATATATATATATATATATATATACATACATACACATGCATCCATGATTTCATTCACACAAAATCTAACATATTATGAATTCATTCTGAAGCTGGGGTTTCAACCCACCACGCTTCTGCTGCGCATCTCTGATCATGTTCACATTCTATCATGTCTCATGCATTTGAACATGTCATTCACAATATAATAACATAACAACACAATATTAAACATTCAGAAATCTAACATGTGTGTGTGTACAAGACCTCATTGCTCCTCCGTCCAAGCTGGCTCCTCCAACTCGTGATTATTACCTACATATAGTATAAAAACACGTCAGTAACAAGTGTTACTGGTCCGGAAAATAAAATAACTATAACAAGCTGGCTATGAGAGCAAACTCTCATATGAAAGAAAACATCATATACTCCACGTGAACACTCTGAAGGGCACTACTGAGGAGCCACTGGGCTGCAGACCCGGTAGCATCCCGAACTTACTGATCTGCTGCTGGTACTGTGCCGCTCTCGGCACTTCTTTTTCAGTACTTCTCATGAAACTTTATCCTAAGCCCTCTCCTTACCTCCATATTTCTCCTGGCCTTGAGCACGAAGGCCGAGTACTCTCAGGCAGTCGCCTTTAGTACCCTTTGAACCACAAGTCCGGACATGCGCTGTACTAAACAGTACCCGTAAACCTCCACGTTCTCCGGGTGTGAGGAACTCAAACGCGGAGTTGTCAGGATCCCTCGGGAATGGAACAGTCTGCTGGCACTAATCCAGAGCCCGCTTTGACTGTCACGGCATCCTCTGCATGGTACGTGCAGTCGATTTCTCCATCTCTCGTCTCACTGAAACGCGAAAACTACATATATATATAGGCTTGGGTAGGGAGTTATATAATAGGCCCGAAGGCAACTTTTGGTGGATCTTGTTTTCGAAATCAACCTCGAGGGATCTCATCCTCGAGGGGTTATTAATCCGGAAATATGTTCGGTTAAATGGCCCGAGTTAAGTGGGATCCGATAAAACGCCACTTAACCCGTCCTGCAGACAATAAGATCAAACATACAATAGAAAGACGTAAAATCAGAGACGAAGTCCTAAACGGACCTGGTAGAAGCTCCAAGCGTGTCATCGCGCCTAGGCGGCGAGCTCCTACTCCGTACCTACACATCAAAACTAAATACTAACGCCCGCTAACTAAATGATGCATCAACTCAACTACAATTAAACATCAAATCATCAACCGTCAATAACTCATAAATATGAAAATAATTCTAACTCATCCTATTCATACCAATTTTATTATATTTTTCCTAAGTTACATCGTACTCGATTATCATGCTCAAATTTACTCTACTTCATTAGATCACTTAGCCTTCATTCCCTATTAATCACATCATGCAACTTATCACTTCATCACTTATACTCATACACATATCATCACAATCATTAATCAATCCTAGCATGCTATGCTAACAATCATCATCAATTTTAAATAAATCAATCGGAGGTAATTATACCTCACGTCGTCGGCAATCGGCGACGGCTAGGGTTCCGTCGCGTGTCTCGGAGCTCAAATTCGGCGCTCATCGGCGTCCGAACGTTCGATCGGGCTCTGACTGGGTGAGCTCCACGGAAGATCCGGTGAATTCCAGTGAAATTCCAGAAATTCCGGTTTTCCGGCAGCTACTGGCGGTTTTCCGGCGGCTTCCGGTGGTTTTCCGACGACAATCGCCGGCGGCGTCTATTGGCCGGAAAGTGGTCGTGTTGGGTACCCTCGGAACCGGCTCGGCGAGCCCGACTCATCTATGACATCAGCGTGGCCAATGGAGGTGGCGGCTCGCCGGAAAATGGCATAAAACAGAGCCGGCGGCGATGGGTCGCTAGATCCGGCCGGCCACGGCGGCGACGGCCTCCGCTCCGGTCAGGGAAGGGTCGCTGGATGGTCGAGGGTGCTAAGGCGACCACCTGATCGTGGTGGCGATGGTCGCCGGCGGCGGAATCGGCGACACGACCGAAATGCAGCCAGCGTCGCTAGGCGAGGCATTCCGGCGTCACGGCGGCCTGGCAGCGGCCGGGCCTGGTCGGGGCGGCACGGCAACGCCGTGGCGGAGCTAGGCGGCGACGATCGGCGGCCGGGCGGCGTCGGCACGGCAGCGGTGGCGCGCATGCACAGTGGCGGCGTGCGGCAAGGGTTTGGGGAAGAAGAAAGGAAAGGTCGAGGCGTGTGTGTGGTGGCAAACTCGTAAATATTACTTGACTCGTCTCCGACTCGAGTCAAAAATAATATTTAAATCGTAAAAAAAATTCCAAAAAAATTGGGAAAAATCCCACAAAATCAAACAACACCAAAAAAATCATAATGATATGCTCTAGAACTATCAACCCACCCAAAATGCCCGTAACGCGTCCTAACACGGTAAACGGCCTAAAACTAATTCTACGATCCATTATATATCATAATAAAAAAAATGAACTGCATACTCTCATATATTCTGATAACTCATTCTTTTCTGCTGTGTTCATGACGTTATCATCATATACTTGGGTACACATGACCCTCATGGCTCATACACGAGACCGGCGTCGGCTCAGTACACGTGTTCTGAAACTGACTCGACTCGAAAATAACGGTCGAACCGACCGGTTCTGAATATAAAACCCTGACTCGAATCGTGGGTTTTACAATCTTCCCTCCTTATAAAAATTTCATCCTCGAAATTTTAACTCAAGGAGGTTCTGCTGAACTACTACCTGGAAGCTAGATACACACCAGTTGTATCCTCTACTCTTCGATAGTCATGTAAATCCTCACTGTAGCTGCGCCGTTATGGCGGGTTCTGCTTATGATCCTGTCAATATCAACATTCTGTTTCTAAGCTGTCTGTGCCTGTTCTGACATGACCATCATCCTTCTCTTCTGTTCTGATCCCTACTGCTAATTCGGCGGAAAAACCTAGGTCACCCCTAAGGGCCTATTGGGTTGGTCAAGCAGATACTCTAGAGTATCGCAAGGTTCTAATCTGAGCTATGTCTGGGAAAACTACGGCGAGGGTAAGACCTACCTGCTAGCATCTACCCATGTCCCTCTAATCCTCATCTATGTGGAAAGTCACCTACATGTACTCCCAGGAAACTCAATCCTAAGTCCTACAACCATCCTAAGGTGTGCTATAAGTCTCCTGTTAGGTACGAGTGTATAGGCTAATGAGCTGCACGGCTCACTGTCGCCAGTCTAGATCCAACTCTCAGGTGTCCCTGTATAAGGAACTGGACCGCTCACTGGGTCCTAGTTGACTCGGTCCTCAGTCAAATATCTCACTCTGTTCTATAAGAGAACAAGGATAGCTGCTATGACTCTACTGCATACTATGGCTCAGGTGACTATCTACACAGCCACTAACTACTACTGAAGGGAGGCGAGAACACCTGTACATACACAGCGTGTCTCAAGGAGTATGATGACATACTCTGCATGGGGCTGGAGAATCCGCATCTGGTCTGTGACGTGCTCTGGTCAATGTATACTCATCTCAATAATCTGGACAACTGATAGTAGAACTGAAACATACAAAAGGGTGAGTGGGAATCCTCAAGTGAAAACTCTACCATGTCTGACATCTCTAGGTTATAGGAAGGGAGGCTGAATCTCATGGAAATCTAGTCACACTGCTCAAGAACTCTCAATAGGGGACATCTCATCCTCACATGTGGTATCTGATGCAAGGTAAACAGGGAATCGCATTAGGCCAAGAAAAACTTGCTACATAGGTATGTCACTCTGATCTATGGTAAGGTTAGGGTGTCATGCAAATGGTAGGGGAAATAAAATCCCTATGTAGCATACTAGGTGGCTAAAATCTCGGTAGGTCTATGGACTTGTCTCTAAGATCACCATGATTTACTATGCCACAGGTGATCAGTCTGTGGAACAGTCAATCAATGACAAATCTCAGAAACGGCTCCTAAGTGGCTCTAGTTCAATCAGCTAACAGTAGGCACGTGTTTCTTGATACCGTACTAGTCACACACTTCTAAACGGGCGGGGTTCAAATGACCCAAAGAACCACTGTCTCCCCTCAAGTCTACGGGGACTCATAATGAGGTTCGACACATGTCTCGTCCGCTCTTCAGTGGTGTGTGACCTGCCGTCCCGTACCAATTTGTAGTACTAATCTTGACTCACATGACTACTACCGCTGTGGTAGACTCTCAAGCAAGGCTATCAACCAAGATGAGCATACACTGGTATCACTCCGCCTGGTCTGCACGGTCTGTTCTGTCTGAAGTCCCTATTTACTTTGTTCTCAAGCTGGGGTGAGGTTCGTCATCGTAAGATCGGTCTGCCCATACCGACCTGCACTATAAACCCTAATCAGTACCATGAAGGTGCTTCTATACTCAGGGTAGGGCTCAACTCTATGTATCAAGGTAAGGACCTAATCGTGCTGGCAAAACACAAGGGAATCACTATCTCTCTGGAAAACACTCTCGCTGAACCCTCTATCTATGCCTCATACTAAGTCAAACTCCTATCGCTGGCTGGCCAATCGCTAAATGGGTTAAACTACACGTGTGATCATCTACTAACCATCTTGTTTGTGTATGCGAATTGTGGCCCATGGATGCCCCATCATACAGTCTGTACAATCCAATCATTGTGACCGCCCATTTGGAGGTCATACTATCATGTTCCATGAATCTGTCCATACGCATCTCTATGAGACTGTCACTAACAGTGCCTGATGGGGTTATGTTGCAACATACATTTGACCCAAGGGTGTTAGGTCAAAACAATGATTGCAAGAGAGCTGTGAAGTCGGATCCTATGCTATCTCATCCAAATAACCTCAGTTTTCCTAACTCTTTTCTATTTTGCTGACTTCACTGTAACTATTCCTTGTTCCTCAAACTCTAGTCCTACTAAACCTTAACTAATCTACTCGATCGGTGGATGAGCAATACACGAACGGTGGTAGTGTGTTTGCGGTCAGTGGTAGTGAATCTCGGACGGCGGTAGTGAATCTCGGGCGGTGGTTGTGCAACTCGGTCGGCGGTTGTGCACCTTGGTCGCCGGTTGTGCACCTCGGTCGGTGGTTGTGCACTCGGTCGGTGGTTGTGCACTCGGTTGGTGGTTGTGCACTCAGTCGGTGGTTGTGCACTACCTAGATGTAGAAATATCTAATCCTACTCATATGCATCGTAAATCTACTACTATCTCTGCCATATCTTGGCTGCTATTAACTCGGTTCAGGTTGTCCAATTAAGCGTGCCTGATCCAGAGGGGTTTGGATCATGATGCTGACACATATGATGGTCAACCTATGCTAAACCCCACTCTGATCTCGTAGGCACTGGTGGTCCTGGTCTTTTCCTTGTTATGTCCAAGCCTACGTCTCACTACTCATCCTCATTCATTACTATCTTCTAGAAGTGGTCCATCTCAAGCCGTTTGTAGAAACTCTCATCTATGCTCCATGTACTTCAATGGCCCTATTGGCATAACCACATCCTTCATCCGTAGGGATTTGTCTAAGGCACTCGACGGTCCATCTCATGTGCCACTAACTTACTGGTATCTCTATACTTCAAGTTCTTTCCCACTAT
This sequence comes from Piper betle, assembly GCA_033002965.1. Classification (NCBI taxonomy): domain Eukaryota; kingdom Viridiplantae; phylum Streptophyta; class Magnoliopsida; order Piperales; family Piperaceae; genus Piper; species Piper betle. The sequence goes on from JAURVB010003517.1 coordinate 91,048, forward strand.
ATACACCACGTCCAATGGAAGCAGGACTGATGCGGTGACATGCAAAACATGGACACCTGGTCAACATCCAAATCTCTTTTGCAATGGACAGCCTCAGTGGGTCTCTACGCCCATCATGACATTCCAGTCAGATTCTTAGAATCTAACTTCTATTGACATCTGGATCTGGTATAAGATAGGATCCTATTCCCATTCTACCTTTGCTAGCACTACTACATCCCCTTCTCACATTTAATTGGGCAAGCAATTTGATATCATGATAACAATCCATATATGGATCCATGATACTACATGGATGACGTACAACCTAAATTTCACATCATTACAATTATGATAAAAATTCTGAAATAAAACAGACAGGGTCTCCCCTAAAAGTGCAATTATGGGCCCACCCTGTCAAAATATTATATATATATATATATACACATACACATGCATCCATGATTTCATTCACACAAAATCTAGCATATTATGAATTCATTCTGAAGCTGGGGTTTCAACCCACCACGCTTCCGCTGCGCATCTCTGATCATGTTCACATTCTATCATGTTTCATGCATTTAAACATGTCATTCACAATATAATAACATAACAACACAATATTAAACATTCAGAAATCTAACATGTGTGTGTGTACAAGACCTCATTGCTCCTCTGTCCAAGCTAGCTCCTCCAACTCATGATTATTACCTACATATAGTATAAAAACACGTCAGTAACAAGTGTTACTGGTCTGGAAAATAAAATAACTATAACAAGCTAGCTATGAGAGCAAACTCTCATATAAAAGAAAACATCATATACTCCACGTGAACACTCTGAAGGGCACTACTGAGGAGCCACTGGGCTGCAGACCCGGTAGCATCCCGAACTTACTGATCTGCTGCTGGTATTGTGCCGCTCTCGGCACTTCTTTTTCAGTACTTCTCGTGACACTTTATCCTAAGCCCTCTCCGTACCTCCATATTTCTCCTGGCCTTGAGCACGAAGGCCGAGTACTCTCAAGCAGTCGCCTTTAGTACCCTTTGAACCACAAGTCCGGACATGCGCTGTACTAATCAGTACCCGTAAACCTCCATGTTCTCCGGGTGTGAGGAACTCAAACGCGGAGTTGTCAGGATCCCTCGGGAATGGAACAATCCGCTGGTACTAATCCAGAGCCCGCTTTGACTGTCACGGCATCCTCTGCATGGTACGTGTAGTCGATTTCTCCATCTCTCGTCTCACTGAAAACGCGAAAACTACATATATATAGGGCTGGGTAGGGATTTATATAATAGGCCCGAAGGCAACTTGTGGTGGATCTTGTTTTCGAAATCATCCTCGAGGGGTTATTAATCCGGAAATCTGTTCGGCTAGATGGCCCGAGTTAAGTGGGATCCAATAAAACGGCACTTAACCCGTCCTGCAAATGATAAGATAAACATACAATAGAATGACATAAAATCAGAGTCGAGTCCTAAACGGACCTGGTAGAAGCTCCAAGTGTGTCATCGCGCCTAGGCGGCGAGCTCCTACTCCGTACCTACACATCAAAACTAAATACTAACGCCCACTAACTAAATGACGCATCAAACTCAATAAACATCAATCACAATCAATAATCATAAATATGAAAATAATTCTAACTCATCCTATTCCTACCAATTTTATTGTATTTTTCTTAAGTTACATTACTCGATTAGCATGATCAACTCGATCTACCTCATTAGATCACTCCCTATTCATTCTCAATTAATTGCATCATGCAATCATCATTACACTCATACTCATACATTTATTATGACAATTATTCAATTCTAGCATGTTATACTAACAATCATAATGTAACACCCCGTTTCGGCTCACCCATGAACCGACTCAGAAATGTCACCGGTGACCGAACCGTTCGCTAATCTACTGGGTTCGGTTAAGCCGACCCGGATCTACCCTCGGTGTCTCAAGTTGGAGATGCAAACATGAAATGCATGGATGGGATGCGTGGGTTCTAACGTAGTCCTACATGCATGCTATGATGTGCAAGCAAAACAAAACCATGCAACGGCAAGAAATTTTTAATTAAAAATTATCCACAACAAGGGTATATAAATATTTTATCAAAATATGATAAAACATGATAATCTACCGTACCATTCATCATTATCTCTTTAGTTTCAATTGAACCGAGCCTGAACTCCAAACTCACTACTCATTCACATTTATCCATTCATTTCATATCAAGCAATTTATTAAACAAACACATCAAAATTATCATTCACGTAACAATAACACACCGTCATTATAGATTACACGCGGCAGGTACATGTGTGCGCGGTTCCGTGCTGCTCCTCCGCAGTCCCGACAGCTTTCATTGCTCGCATTCCTCACCTACATATATATAGAAAAAACCATCAGTTACGAGTGTTACCGGCCCAGAAAATAACTAATATCAATCTGGCACAAGAGAGCAAACTCTCCTGTTGAATGAAAACCATATCCTTCCTCAAGAACTCTCATCAGGGCACATACGGGAGCCGTTGCCCTCGGGTCGACAGCGTCCCCCTTTCTTTTTCATTCTCATACCTTGGCCATTTCTCTATCGCTTCTCGCATCAAATCTCATTCATTTCCACCCTCTGCACCTTCCATATTACTCCTGGCCTTGAGCACGAAGGCCGAGTACTCTCAGGCAGTCACCTTTAGTACCCTTTGAAACCACAAGTCTAGACATGCACTGCAATGCAGTACCCGTGAACCTCCACACTTCTCCGGGTTTGAGGAACTCAAAGGTGGAGTTGTTAGGATCCCTCGGGAATGAAACGGCCCGCACACCATTCCAGAGCCCACTATCGACTCACACGTGCCCGCTCGCGTAGCACGGCAGTCAGATTTCCCTCATTCCATCTCTCACTGAAAACACGGAAACTATAAATATATAGGCTTGGGTTGGGATTATACAATAGGCTCGAAGGCATCGTGAGCTGGATCTGAGGTTTGAAAACAAACTTGAGGGATCTCATCCTCGAGGGTTATTAATATGTAAAATCGTTGGCTAAATGGCCCGAGTTAAGTGGGATCCGATAAAATGCCACTTAACTCGTCCTGCACATGATAAATCAAATACACAATAGAGTAGAGTAAAAACAGAGAACGAGTCCTAAACGGACCTGGTAGAAGCTCCAAACAGGTCCACGCGCCTAGGCGGCGAGCTCCTACACCGTACCTACACAATCAAGCTAAAAACTAACGCCCACATGATGAATCACACATCCTATAGCATGCACACACAATCAACACAATCACTCATCAATCAACACACATCAACCTATATCAATTCTAGCAAGTCTACTTAGGCTAGTTTGCATTAGATCATGATCATTACCTAGTTATCCTAATTAGTTTCTTAGCCTCAATTTTTAACACCACTCAATCAAACAAATTTCATATTTTATCCTTAATCAAATCTACATTTATATATATTATTATAACACACAATTCACCAATCCTAGCATGCAATTCTAATAATTAATACTTTCAAATAATTAAAATAAAATAAATTATACCTCGCATCGTCGAAAATCGGCTACGGCTAGGGTTTCCGTTTCGTGGCTCGAAACTCGAATTCGGCACCTAGCGGCGTTCGAAGTCCGATCAAATTGGACCGGGTGCGTTCGGCGGATGATCCGGCAAATTTCCCACGAATCCAATTTTCCGGGGGTTTCGGCGGTTTTCCGGGGAGTGTCGGCAGTTTTCTGACAGATTTCGACGGTTTTCCGGCGATGATTCGGGATGGGGCAATCAGGGGGTCTATCGGCACCAGCTCGACGAGCTTGGTCCAATGGTGGTGTCAAACAGGGTAGCCGAGGCGGCGATGGCCGTCGACGGCGGTGTCAAAAATGGGCGGCGGTGGCGGTGTGCTCCGATCGGGGCTACGGCCGGCCTCGACGGCGGTCGGGATGATAGGGGAAACGTCGGCGACGGCGAGAGGGTGAGACTGGTGGTCACAGCGGCGGCGATGGTGACCGAACAGTGGTGGAATCCGGCTCGGAGTGGCGACGACCGAGGCAACTTCGTGGCATCGCGGTGGCGCGCCGGTTGGCGATCGGTGGCCGGGGTTGGTCCGGGCGGCACGACGATGACGCGGCAAGGTGGAGCGGCGTCGATCGGCGGCAGCGGCGGTGGTAGCACACAAGCGGCGAGGGTTTTGAGAGGGTAAGTGTCGGGAGGGAGAAAGATACCCTCAATGGCAGTTTCATAATTAAGTATTGACTCGATTCCTACTCGAGTCAAAATAGTAACTAGTTCATAATAAATTCTAAAAAAATCTAGAAAAATATGGAAAAATCCCATAAAATAAAATAAACACAACAACATCCAAATGACATGCTCTATAACTAATAACCCACCCGAATATAATCCAACACGTCCTAACGCGTTAATCGGCCTAAAACTATTTCTATGATCAAACATATAAAAAGAAAAAAATACTGCATACTTTCATATATTCTGATAACTCATATCTCACCATCTTCTCGATGTTATCATCATATATTCAGGTACACCTGACTCTCATCGCTCATAACTCACGGCTGGCCTTAACTCAGCACGCGGTTCATGAAACTGACTCGACTCGAACCAACGGTTGAACCGACTGGTTCGGTAAAGTAAAACCCTGACTCGAGTCACGGGTTTTATAACCTTCCCTCCTTATAAAAATTTCGTCCTCGAAATTTTAGATTAAGGAGGTTTCACTCTGGTAGCTATCTACTAAATGTGAAATCCGAGGTGAGACGCGTGCGTATCTGTCACGTTTGTCGTATCCTCCAGTGCTTCAGTAATCGTGGCTGTGTCCATCCCTGCTGCCCAAGGTGGTACCGAAATAGACGGTCCTCGTGGTGGTGTTGTTTGCATTCCTCTTTGATCCAAGGCGTACTGTTATTGTCCTGTCAAGCTAGCTACAAGCCCTCTCTGCTACTGTCTCAGTGGCTGTTGGTCTCTGCCTCTCTGGCCTTGGCCTTGACCATGCTGGCCTCTCTGCTATGTTTGTTGCTGGGGAGCTCAGAGTGCAAGTATCTGTGGAGGTGCTGGGAGTGTCACCTGTTGGGTCTGGCCAGTTGGACAAGTTGCAACTCTATGCCCTGGTTGACCGCAACTATAGCATACGTCTATGCCTACACTGCACTCTGCAGCTCTATGTCCTCACTGACTGCATCTGTAGCATGCATTTGTGCCTGCTCTGCACTCACCTCCATGACGACGTCGACAATTCTGACAGAAGGGTGCTCTGTAGCCCTGAACTTGGGCATCCATAGCCCTCATGGCAACTACTGCATCTAACCGATGTCTCTGTTGTCCTCCATGCTCTGGCTGATACGGCCTCGAATGTTGCTGCCTCTGGTCAACATCCTGGCAAGGTCTAGCAGCTATAACTCGTTCTGCCTCGCCTGTAGCTCTCACAACATCACTGAAAGTAGCGAACTTCCTATCCAAATAGGCCATCCTGATCTCGTGATGGAGGCCTTCGTAAAAATGCTCAATCCTTCTTTCTTCGGTGGACACCAAGTCTGGTGCAAATCTCTCCAGAGCTCTAAACCGAGTCTCGTATTGTTCCACCATCATGGGTCCCTGCCTCAGCGTCTGGAATTCTCGTTCCTTTCTCTTCCTGATGTTTGGCGGGAGATACTTTCCATCGAATTCCACCCTAAATTCCTCCCCTGTGATGTCCTGGGGCTGACGAAGGGCGAATACAAAATTCTGGACCAAACTCCACCATATCCTGGCTTCATCCTGGAATGCTCCTGTGATGATGCGCACTCGGTGCTCCATGGGGCATGCCATCGTGTCAAACACACCTATGGCTGACGATATCCACAAGAATGCCTCTTCCGCGTCAAACTTTCCAAAGAAAGGTCGTCCACCATTCTTCACGAACTTTTCGTACTGCCACAGTCCTAATTTCCTCGTATCCACTGATCTGTTCGATCCTGCTCCTTGCTCATATCGAGGAAATTGTGGTCCCGTACCTGCTGGTACACCGTCAAATCTTGCAGCTCCACTTCCGCCTGCAGTCTGCCCGCTACCTACTGCTGCGGTTCCACTGATGTCCGGTCTCATCCCCGCCTGAAGTGGGGCAAATAAGGGGGTTGTCGTTGGAGTAGCCCTCTGTTGCAGCTGTGGAGGATGAGGCACCGGCAGCCCTCTGTTACATAGAAGCTCTAAGCGTATCATCACGCCTAGGTGGCGAGCTCCTACTCCGTATCTACACATCAAAAATAAATACTAACGCCTGCTAACTAAATGATGAATCAAACTCGTTATGATCAAACACACTCACAATACAACATCTACCATAACAATCAACAATTATTTAATAATAAGTATGAAAGAAATTTTGACTCCTATTTATACCAATCTTATCGTGTTTTTCTAAGTTATGTCGTAATCACTTATCATGCTCTCATTAGATCACTTACTCTTCATTCACACTTAATCTCATCATGCAACTCATCGTTTCGTCCATAATTAAGCATTAATCACGTCAATAAATCCACCCTAGCATGCTGTGCTAACAATCATCATAAAATTTAAATAATCAAATCGGAGGTAATTATACCTCATGTCATTGGAAATCGGCGTCGGCTAGGGTTCCGTCGTGCATCTCGAAGCTTGAATTCGGCGCTCATCGGCGTTCGACGTTCGATCGGGATCGACTGGATGAACTCCTAGGAAGATCCGGTGAATTCCAGCGAATCCGGTTTTCCGGCAGGTTTTGGCAGTTTTCCGACGGATTCAATAGTTTTTCGACACCTCTCCGGCAGTTTTCCGGTGGCAATTGCCGGCGGCAACTACTAGCTGGACAGGGGTCATATTGGGTACCATTGGAACCGGCTCAGCGAGCCCGATGCATCTACGGCGTCGATGTGGTCGGTGGAGGCGGCGGCTCGCCGGAAATGGCAAAAATAGAGGGTCGGTAGTGGGTGACTAAATCCAGCCGGGATGGGCTGTGATGGGTTCCGATCTTGTCAGGGAAGCTCACTGGAGGGCCGAAGGTGCCGAGGTGACCATTGGATCGTGGCGGCGACGGTCACCGGCGGCGTGATCGGTGACGAAAGCGCGACGCGGGCACGGCGCTAGTCGCGGCGGTTCGGTGTCACGGCGGCCGAATGATGGCTGGGACTGGTCGGGGAGGCACAGCGACGCCGGGCGGGGCTAGTCGGCGATGATCGGCGGCCGGGTCACGTTGGCGACGGTGGCGCGCATGGGGGAGGCGTTGGGATGGGTTTTGGGAAGAAGACGTCGGGAGGTGAGAAAATAACTGGGGTGGCAATTTCGTAAATAAGACTTGACTTGTCTCCGACTCGAGTCAAGTATAATAACTAAGTTGTATTAAATCCTTAAAAAATTCATAAAAATCGGGAAAAATCCCATAAAATCAAACAAACACCACAACATTATAATGATATGCTCTATGACTAACAACCCACTCAAACTACCCGTAACACGTCCTAACACGGTAAACAACCTAAAACTAATTCTACGATCTATTATATATAAAAATAAAAAAAATGACTGGCATACTCACATATACCTGATAACTCACTATGTTCTGCTGTGTTTATTACGTTATCATCATATATTTGAGTATGCATGACCCTCATAGCTCATACACGCGATTGGTGTCGGCTCAGTATACGTGTTTTGAAAATGACTCGACTCAAAAATAACGGTTGAACTGACCGGTTCTGAATATAAAACCCTGACTCGAAACGTAAGTTTTACATTTAATTTGTATATAATTTTAATAAATGATATTTTATAAAATTATATTTTAAAATATTTAAAATAATATTTTTATTTATTTTCTCCATGTTTATATTTAAATATATATTATTTTATTCTTCGTATTTGATAAGTACTAGACGGGTACTAGTTTGTCATGTTTGGCTGGGACATAAATGCCACAAATAAAACCGATTCAATCTTTAGATTCGGATCAAACTTAAATTCAGATGGATTATATATCCAACCCGAACTCATGTTACCTAAAACTAGTTTTTTCAGTGGCATCAACGTTCTTCTTGTCAAGTTTGACTCCCAAACCTGCTTCCCGGGGTAAGCCTTTGGCTCGGATGATGCAGTAGAAAAAGTTGGGAGCTGAGAGAGATCCCTTTCTGTTTCAACTGTAATGATTTTGGGCTCCAATGCGTCGAAGATGGAAATGATGAAAATGTATACCTGGTACTCTGAAAGAAAAGACACAACAGGCATAAGACATTATGATTGTGCAGTGGACGGTTCACTTTCAAGGCCCTCCTTCCCATGTTCTCCAGACACAGCCAGATATCCTACTATTTCAATGCGATGAGGACAACCCGGACGCAAATATTATAATCCCTCCTAGTTTTTTCTTTACTTAAAAAGAAATGGCTAGGAGGGAGCGTCGTGGGGTAACCCGGAGACAACACTTATATGCTATGAACTAGTAAAAAAACGTTTGTGAAACTACTAGTTATAAAATTGATACGTATAAATGCAATCAAGTTGCTTTACTCGAGTAGATCAATCCGACAAAGTCTGCCACATAAAAAGCAGCAACCAAAGGAGGATTAAAAGGCTGTTGGTGCACTTTCTTTCTCCTCAAAATGAGTCCCACGTAAAGTAAATCATTATAACTTCTTTTAATTTTCAACTTTCAAGTAGCAGTTTAGCAAAACTATTTAGACTGTAAAAAAAAAAAAAACAGAGCCGAGCTTCTTGTGGTTGCTGTGCCTTTGTTTCCTTGTGGGTTTATATCGTAAAATGACATAATATCTATATCTTATCTCAAATCGAATTTCAAAATTTATATCCATGAATATTATATCTGCCATATTTTATATATTTGTATCCTATCTGAATTTGTTGACTCGATCAAAAGAGGTAATTATTATATAATTTATTATGAAATGTGGGAAACAATAATAATTTCTTTAATATTTAAAAATAGTTAAAAATATATATTATAATTAAATCAAACCAATTAAGATGTATAATAATAAGGGAATTTATTGTAGCAAATATTACTACAAATCCTTGGTCCTAATTATTATAATTACTAGAATATAACTGTGCTTTGTTACATCATAAACAAAGCCTAAATTCACGGCCTTGGATCAATTTGTCCCGCCCCTAACTTGTCTTTTGATGGTCTTGATTCATTATTTCGAATCAATCCTATTCTTGGCTATTAGACCTATGGTTCCCATCAAGTTTGTGAAATAGACAAGGTTTGCTTCCCTTCACCTTTTCACTGTGCACAATGTCACTCGTGGAAAAACCAAGGCTGCTGGTGTAGGCGTTTTGGATTGTTGGGCTGTTGAAGAGTGGAGTCTAGCGAAGCCCATGCGGGGATGACCCATCAAATCTCTGATAGTGGAGGTTTGTTTGATTTTACAACTGGGCTATGAGAGCTCGCACATCGTGTAACAATCAACTGATTGATCTAGCAACAAAAATATTTACATTTAAATAATGAAAGCATAAAATAATCATGATTTATGATTACTTCACATAGGTAACCTGCTTGCACTCCCACGAGTAAAAAATTTCAACTTTTTCCTTATCTAAACCACATGCTCTCCCATAAATAAAAAATCCCCTTTTTCTTATCTCACCCTTAAGAAAAAAATGGTAATTTTTCACTTACGGGAGAGCAGGGCTAGTTGAAGATAATTATAATTAAATTAAATACAAAATACACAACAAAATTTGTGTGTATAGAAATTAATTCAAGTCTATATTTTAGCTCAGAGATTAAAGTAAATTCCAGTTTTTACAAGCCCACATAAAAAACCCAAATAAATTAGAGTTAGCAGAGGTATTAGTATGGAAGGCACGTGATTGTGGTGAAATTTATTCAATCTATTTTGTTGCAACAAACCAGATACAAGGAAGAAGAGTATTTGTGGGACCTATTTGCTAATATGTGTAATTGTATTAATGATATGTAGCCCATTGTCACACTAGGAATGCTAAAGAAATCTCGAAATATTAACAGAGGTGGCGGTTAGTTGTTTCATGGAGATTAAATGGTCTCAAAACTTCTCTATAAATTGAGCTTCATTTGCCTTATTCTAAGAAGGCAAGACAAGAAGAATGCAAGACAAGCAGAAGAAAAGATAAGAAAAAGAGATATAAAGATAAAAGAAGAGGGAAAAAATATTCATGAGTTTATCTTATATGGAGTATTGAGAGAAAGTGAAATGCTTGTAATCTCAATAATATAGGGTGTGAGTAATCTTTTTGTATATATATATATATATATATATATATATATATATATATGAGGGGCGCTACCCTGCGCCAAAGGCAGAGTAGCGCCCCTGAGCCACAAAATAATCTGGGCCGTCCGATTATAAGGACGGCCCAGATTAATTAGGATTTTAAAAAAATAAATTTAAATTTAATCTGGGCCGTCCGATTACAAGGACGGCCCAGATCGGGCACCCCCAATCCTTCCTCCGGCACTGCCGCCGCCGTTGTCGCCCACTCCTTCCTCCGGCACCGATGACGACGGCGATGACGTCGGCAGGGTTGGGCGGGGCGGTGGGAGGTGGCGGAGGGAGGCGGCGGAGGCGGGCCGAGCGGAGCGCGGGCAGGTCGGGAGGCAGGGCGGTGGCCGGCGGGGAGGGGGTGGGGGCGCAGGGGTGGGGGAATGCGGGGCGGTGGGTGTGGGCGGAGCGGGGTGGCGGCGGGGGCGGGGAGGCGGGGCCGGGGCGAGGCGGTGGGGTGTCGGGCGGATGGGGGGCTGGTGGGCGGAGGGTGAGGGCGAGAGGGGCGGCGGGCCCCTCTCGCCCTCACCCTCCGCCCACCAGCCCCCCATCCCCTCCGCCCCACCACCCCCTCGCCCCCTTCCCCGCAGCCCGCCCAGCCCTCGCCACGCCCCGCCACCCCCGCCCTCCCCTCGACCTCCCCCCACCCCGCCCACCTCCCACCCGCCGCCTACCACTCTCCTCCGCCCACCCACGCCGCCCTCGCCTCGCCTCGCCCACCCCCGCCTGGCCGGCCGCGGCCGGATCCCGGCCGCCGGCGAAGGAGGGGGTGGTGGAAAATTTTTTTTTTATCAAATCTGGGTCGTTCGATCATAATCGGACGGCCCAAATTATCCTGGCACAGGTAAGGGTTTTCTGCCTCTTGCACAGGAATCCTTTACCCATATATATATATATATATATATATATATATATTTGATGACTGTAATCTTTGGTTGAAGTAGTGAATTGTTCGTTGTTGCCCGTGGTTTTTGACTCTCGATTGAAGGAGGGTTTTCCACGTTAAATCTCTGCTCTTTTGTGGTTTTGTTTTATCTTATTTCTCAGGTCTTATTTTCCCATTACTTTTGTTCGCTGTGGTTGATCTCCAATTTTGGGGATTTTTCTCAACAATTGGCGCCGTCTGTGGGAAGTTTGGGTCTCATTCAATCGGATCTTGATTTGAGTGGGAGTCATGGCGGACAGTTCCAAGACTGGGAAAATTGAGAAATTTGATGGAACAAATTATCAATGGTGGAGGATGCAGATTGAGGATCATCTATACGAGAAGCAACTACATCAACCGCTTGTAGGTACCAAGCCAGAAGCGATGTCAGCCGAGGAGTGGGCCTTATTGGATAGGCGAGCCTTAGCCATCGTCCGATTGTGTTTAACACAGTCGGTGGCGTTTAATGTCTCCAAACAGACGACCGTCAAAGGGTTGATGGAGGCATTAGCTGGTGTTTATGAGAAGTCATCAGCCTCTAACAGGTTATTTTTGTTGAGGAAGCTTGTCTCTTTAAGGATGCCCGAAGGTAAATCTATTGCTAATCATTTGAATGATTTCAATAAAATTTGGGCACAACTTGAATTCGTGGAGTTGACTTTTAGTGAAGATATTAAATCTTTAATGTTCATGTGTTCTTTGCCGGAGAGTTGGGATACGGTAATTACATCTATAAGTAATGCATCAAAAGAAAAACTAAAGTTTGATGAAGTGCTAGGTGCAATCTTGAATCAGGAGATGATGAAGAGAAGCATGGTAGATAGCACACCGTCCATCTCGGGCACAGCTTTGTCGGTGGACAAAAGCAAGGGCAAAGAAAGAGGAAGAAGTCAAAGTAGAGGTCCTAAGAACCGAGGGCGCTCTAAATCCAAAGGAAAATTCAAGGGTAAGCCTACTTGTTGGTTTTGTGACAAGGAAGGACATTTAAAGAAGGATTGTCCCGAGCGAGTCAAGAATGTAGCTAATGTTGTTGATGGTCATGAAGAGAAATTTTGTTTATTTGCTCATGTTGATTACAACATAGATACATGGTATATTGATTCAGGTGCTTCATTTCATTGTACTTCTCACAAAGAATGGTTTTGTGATTTTGTCAAGAGTGATTGTGGATATGTAACAATTGGCAATGGTCAGAAGTGCAGAATTGAAGGTAAAGGAGTAATTCATTTGAAGATGCATGATGAAGGTAAACTTATTCTCAAGGAGGTCAGGTATATACCTGAATTAAAGAAAAATCTTATATCTGTTAACAAGCTGGACCAAGAGGGCTATAGGATCACATTCGAAAACAATCAGTGGAAGATCAGCAAAGGAGCATTGGTGGTGATCAAGGGGAAGGCGGTGGGTACACTTTACCCATTGTCTACCAAGGTAGATCAGTTTGTTTCTTTGGCAGCTGAGAAGAATGACATAACAACGTTATGGCATAGAAGGCTTGGTCACTTGAGCGAGAGTGGGATGAGGATCTTACATTCCAAGAAGGTTTTGACAGGTATAATTGATTCTAACTTTGGTTTTTGTGAAGACTGTGTTTTAGGTAAACAGAAACGGGTCAGCTTTACAAAGGGTGGGCGAGAGATGAAATCCAAAAGGTTGGAGTTGGTTCATACGGATGTTTGGGGACCAGCCCATGATATATCTTTTGGAGGTAATCTCTATTTTGTTACCTTCATTGATGATTTTAGTAGGAAGACGTGGATCTACACTATTAAGAAAAAATCAGATGTCTTTAACATTTTCAAGATGTGGAAAGCCCGAGTTGAGAATGAAACAGGTTTAAGACTGAAATGTCTTCTGTCGGATAATGGTGGAGAATATTGCAATAAGGTGTTTGACTCTTATTGTGAACAACGGGGAATTAGAAGGATCAAGACAGTGCCAAGGACACCACAACAGAATGGGGTGGTGGAGAGAATGAACAGGACCATCCTAGAGCGAGCGAGAAGCATGAGGGTTCATGCTGGACTCCCTTTGCATCTTTGGGGTGCCACAGTGGATACAACTGTCTATCTAATAAACCGAAGTCCATCAAGTGCCTTAGATGGAAAAATACCAGAAGAGGTATGGTCTGGTAAGAAAGTTGACTACTCTTTTCTTAAAGTCTTTGGTTGTATTGCATATACACATGTTGACAGGGAATCAAGAAAGAAGCTTGATACAAAGTCCCGCAAATGTGTATTTCTTGGATATGGAGGTGATGAGTATGGTTACCGGATGTGGGATTTCAGAGAACAACAGGTGTTTTGAAGTCGAGATGTTGTATTCAATGAAGCGTGCATGTACAAAGACATGAAAGAAGAAAAGAATGAGGAGTCAAAAGAAAAAGAGTATATTGTAAAACCCACGACTCGAGTCAGGGTTTTATAGTCGTTAGCCAGTTGGTTTGACCGTTAGTTTGAGTCGAGTTCAGCTTTCAGAACACGTGTGTGGGGCCGAGGCCGACCGTACGCACGTGCTATGAGGGTTCATGTATACCCAAGTATCGATGATAGCGTCAGATACGCATCAGCAAACTGAGTTATCAGTAGATATGAGAGTATACAGTTGATGATTTTATTTTATTTTTATGTTGTGACCGTAGAATTAGTTTAGGCCGAATAACGCATTAGGACACGTTAGATGGTATTAGGGTGGGTTATTAGTTATACGAGCATGTCATTTGGATGTTGTTGATATTTGTTTTGATTTTATGGGATTTTTCCCAATTTTTCTAGATTTTTCTGGGAATTTATTACGAGTCTAGTTATCATTCTTGACTCGAGCCGGAGTCGAGTCAAGTACTTATTTACGAGTTTGCCATCACCCTATACTCCTCGACTCTTCCTCCCCACAACCCCCAACCCGTACTTTCACCGCCGCCGCCCCTAAGATTTGCTGCCACCGCCGCTGCCGACGCCACCTCAGCCGCCGGTCGACGCCGCCCAGCTCGGCCGTGCCGTCACCTTGCCGCCTCGACCACGCCCGGCCACCGTCCCGCCGCCGCGACGCCGGAAATCGCCCTCGATTTCCGCGACTGTTCTCGACACGATTCTGCCGCCGTCCGCGCCGGACCGCCACCGCCATGACGTCGGACGCTTCTCACCCTCGACCTCCCCGACCTTTCCCCCATCGTTTAGCGACCGCCGTCGAGGCCGGCCGTGGGCCTGATCGGAGCGGCCGACCGCCGCCGACCGCTACTCGACGCCGCTTTCGGTGGCCATCGCCGCCGCGGCTGCCCTTGTCGTCACCACCATTGGGTTCGAGCTCGCCGAGACGGTGCCGATAACCCCTACCTCTGATTGCCTCGCCGGAATAGTCGCCGGAAAACCGCCGGAAGTCGCCGGAAAACCGCCGACACTCGTCGGAATTCACCGGAACTGCTGGATCGTCCGTCGGGTCACCGATTTCAGCGCCGATCGCGAGGCGGTTCTGACTCCTGTTTTGGAACTATTACAGACATGTTGTGGTCAGAGTAGCACATTAGAATTCAATTTCGTTAACTCCGATGCTGTTAGTTTAATTAATCGCCGATTATGATAAACATGTGATGATTAGCGTAAATTGTATTGTATGATGTGAATGCTTAGTAATGAAATTGTTAGTAAACCATTGAATAGTTAATTAAATGCTTGTTAACTAGTGTAATTTATGAATGTGTATGAATTAGGTTTTGCATGCTAGTATTAAGTTAAACAGATTAAATTGATTAAACCATTGTCACCTAATTAGAATAGGTATGCTTTGAAATTGGAATTAAAAGTGCTAGGTTAATTAACATATGAAATGATAAAATTATTAACTTGCTTGACAATTAGAGATTTAGTGTGATTGTCGAGATGATTATCATGGTTGATTAGATGATTGTATGCATGTGGATATATTAGTTATATAGGTGTGCATCATACATGTACGGGCGTTAGTAATTAGTTATGTTCATGTAGGTTCGTTGCAGGAGCTCGCCGTCTAGGCACGAGACTGCGCTTGGAGCTTCTGACTAGGTCTGTTTAGGACACGCTTCTCAGGTTTTACTGCTCCATTCTATCGGTAATTTGATTTATTGATTGCAGGACGTGTCAAGTGGATGATTTATTGGATCCCACCTAACACGGGTCACCTAGTCGATGTTTTTCAGGATTAATAACCCTCGAGGATGAGATCCCTCGAGTTTGTTTTCGAAAATAAGATCCACCTCAAGTTGCCTTCGGGCCTATTATAATAAATCCCGACCCAGCCCTATAAATAGTTTTATCGAGTTTTCAGTGAGACAAGAGAAGATGAGATCGACTGCACGTACCATGCAGCGGATGCCGTGCCAGTCAAAGCGGGCTCTGGATTAGTGCCAGCGGACTGTTCCATTCCCGAGGGATCCTGACAACTCCGCGTTTGAGTTCCTCACACCCGGAGGACGTGGAGGTTTACGGGTACTGTTTAGTACAGCGCATGTCCGGACTTGTGGTTCAAAGGGTACTAAAGGCGACTGCCTGAGAGTGCTCGGTCTACGTGCTCAAGGCCAGGAGTAATATGGAGGTTCGGAGAGGGCTTAGGATAAAATTTACGTGAAGTACTGAAAAAGAAGTGCCGAGAGCAGCATAGTACCAGATAGATCGGGATGCTGTTGAGTCAGCTGCTCGACGGCTCCTCTGTAGTTGCCCTTATGAGAGTTCTTGAGGAAGATATATGATGGTTTGCTTTCCATGAGAGTTTGCTCTCATTTTCCAGTTTGATATTAGTTATTTCCGGACCAGTGACACCCGTTGCTGACGTTTTTCTACTATATGTAGGTGAGAGATGATGATTGGATGTATGCCGGCCTGGACGAAGGAGCAGTGCTGGTATTGTACACACACACCTGTGCCTACCGACTTTTGCGTAAGATGTATAATGATTGGCTTGTGTAGTAGATTTATATATTGGTATTTATGCATGAGCTTGTGAGCTTGTATGCCTTGTTTTAGAAATGCGTGGAAATGTTATGATGAAAGGCTCTAATGATGTGTTATGTTGAAATGAAAAGGAATCAAATGAGCTGAGTATGAGATTGTAGATGGGCTAGACCCAAGTTACAGTATGTTTGGATGATTTGAAGTCTGTTATGATATAATTTGTTGTTTTATATATATACATATTGTGTCGTATTTTAATAGGGTCATCACCTTATTGCATTTTTAGGGAGGCTCTGTCCGTTTTATTCTAGATTTTATGAATTTTATTGCTATTTTAATTATTTTGGTGTGCGGTGATTATCATGACATTCATATAGTATCCTGTTAGGGTTTGCATCTCATTTATATATTGTTTGCACATTAGTGACGTGCTCCATCTTGAGACGTCGAGAGGGTTATGATCCGTAGCCGTTCAGGTCTTGGGTCAGCCAACTTAATCGATTTACGAGTAGTTCGATCCTTTGTAACAGTTCTGGTTCGGTTCATGAGAGTAAACCGGATTGGGGTGTTACATATATGGACTTGATGAGACAGATGAAGAGATGCCAAGTGCTGAAAATCACGAATTTGTTCCAAGTGATGAGGAACAATTATCTTTTGAAGAGACCGAACAAGAAGGTGAGTCACAGGCTAATCAACCAAATGATGATGAATCAAATTCTGAATATTCTGATGCACAAGTTGAAATTGATGACTCAGAGCCACCACAAGAGATAGTTGTTGCTCCTGAACCAAGGAGGAGCACAAGGGTTAGAAAGCCTACTCAGAAATTAAATTTAATTGTACAACATGTTTTGTATACTGATGCAGGAGAACCGGAGTCCTATGATGAAGCCATGAGTGACAAAGCTCATCTTAAGTGAGAGTTGGCCATGAAGGATGAGATGTCATCGTTGGAGAAGAATCATACATGGGAGTTGGTGAAGTTGCCACCAAAAAGGAGGGTTCTACAAAACAAGTGGATCTATCAGGTCAAGTCTGAAGCCGGTGGTGTACAAAGGTATAAGGCAAGACTTGTGGTGAAAGGTTTTGGTCAAAGAGAAGAGATTGATTTTCATGATATATTTGCACCTGTTGTAAAAATGACTTCTATTAGAATTATTTTGAGTATTGTGGCTGTAAAGGGGTTGTATTTAGAGCAGCTTGATGTAAATACAGCTTTCCTTCATGGTGATTTGGAGGAGGAGATCTATATGAAACAACCAAAAGGATTTGAAGTCAAAGGTAAAGAAAATATGGTGTGCAAATTGAAGAGGAGTCTATATGGACTCAAACAAGCACCAAGACAGTGGTATTTGAAATTTGACAAGTTTATGTTGGATAATGGATTTGCTAGGAGCAATTCGGACCACTGTGTATATCTACAAAAGTTTAATGATGGGGATTACATTATTTTAACTTTGTATGTAGATGACATGCTTGTTGCAGGGACTTGTATGGAGAAAATTATTAGTCTCAAGATGAGGTTAGCCAAGAGTTTTTCCATGAAGGATTTGGGTGAAGCAAAACAACTTCTTGGGATGCAAATTACCCGAGACAAGAAGAACAAGAAGTTGTGGTTATCTCAAGAAGGGTATGTGAAGAAAGTTCTTGAGAGATTCAACATGAATGAATCCAAGCCGGTGACTACTACTTTGGGTAGTTTCCAATTGTCCAAAGAACAAGGTGCTAAGAGTGAGGAGGATAAAGCTCACATGAAAAAGGTGCCTTATGCTTCAGCTATTGGAAGTCTTATGTATGCTATGGTGAGTACAAGACCAGATATTGCACATGCAGTGGGAGTAGTGAGCAGATTCATGATGAACCCAGGAAAAGAACACTGGGAGGCAGTGAAATGGATTTTCAGGTACTTGAAAGGAACTTCTAATTACTGTTTGTGTTTTGGGGGTGATAATATTGATGTGCAAGGTTATGTGGACTCGGACCATGCTGGAAATAGAGACAATGGCAGGAGTACATCCAGATACATCTTTACAGTTGGTGGAACCGCGGTGAGTTGGGTTTCCAAATTGTAAAAGATAGTTGTTCTGTCTTCAATTGAGGCTGAATATGTGGCTGCTACAGAAGCTAGCAAGGAATATATTTGGATTAAAACTTTAATGAATGAGTTAGGTTTTAATGGGGTTGATTGCAGGTTGTACAGTGATAGTCAAAGTGCAATCCATTTAGCCAAGAACTCGGCATTTCATTCTAGGACCAAACATATTCGGTTAAGGTATCATTTTATCAGATCTTTGTTAGAAGAACGTAAATTGAAGTTGGAGAAGATAGATGGAAAAAATAAACCGGCGGATATGTTGACTAAACCGGTGGATGGAAAAAAGTTGAGTTTTTGCTCAACTTTGGTGAACTTGTACTAACATGCAGGTGGACTCATGCAACGAACAAGTGGAGGAAGAGTTTGGACTGGAGTGTTCCAATCTGACTCCAAGTGGGAGATTGTTAATATGTGTAATTGTATTAATAATATGTAGCCCATTGTCACACTCGAAATACTAAAGAAATCGCAGAATATTAACAGAGGTGGCTATTAGTTATTCCATGAAGATTGAAGGGTCTCAAAGCTTCTTTATAAATTGAGCTTCATTTGTCTCATTCTAAGAAGGCAAGACAAACAGAAGAAAAGATAAGAAAAAAGAAATATAGAGATAAAAGAAGAGGGAAAAATATTCACAAGTTTATCTTATATGGAGTATTGAGAGAAAGTGAAATCTTTTAATCTCAATAGTATTAGGTGTGTGAGTAATCTTCTTGTACATATATATATATATATATTTGATGACTGTAATCTTTGGTTGAAGTAGTGAATTGTTTGTTGTTGCCCGTGGTTTTTGACTCTCGATTGAAGGAGGGTTTTCCACGTTGTGATTTTGTTTTATCTATTTTTCCCATTATTTTGTTCGCTGTGGTTGTTCTCCAATTTTGGAGATTTTTCTCAATACTATTGTTGAATACATCTGGGCGTAGAGTTG
Source organism: Piper betle (assembly GCA_033002965.1). Lineage (NCBI taxonomy): Eukaryota > Viridiplantae > Streptophyta > Magnoliopsida > Piperales > Piperaceae > Piper > Piper betle. The sequence goes on from JAURVB010003517.1 coordinate 110,215, forward strand.
CGTACGAGAGAAATACTAGGCATCCTTTTGTTACAACAAAAAATACGAAAAGATTCCCAGAAGAGTTGCTCTAACGAACTCTTCTTATAAATAGAGAAGTTTCTTCAATTGTGAGCCTCAGATTGGTGTCCCCCTTAGAGAGCTGTGGAGTGTCAGTGAAGCTGTGTCGATTCCGCCACCACATGCCTAAGCCCTGCCACCACCTTAAAGAAGCACTACCAAAGTTTTGCCACCATGAAGCTTGCCGAGGAGAGGTGCTGCTGTTGCGTCCTGCTCCTAGAATTTAGCCGGGAAGAAGCCCATTGTCCCGAGCCTTAGAATTGGAGCCTTGCCCAGTGCTGCTACACACACCGTCCTGTTGCTATTTGAGGTGGAAGTTGCTGCTGCCTTGGAGTCTCGTCCCTTTGTTGTTGTGCAGTCCTATCGAAGTCTCACGGAGCCAAGGAGTCTAGGAACTAACACCAGCATTGCCGCTTGCCACGTTGCCAATTGCCGTGAGGAGAGGATTGCCATTGCCATGAAAAGGACGAGTCCCATCTTTCCATTGTTGTGCCCCCATGCTGCAGCCGCGGATGTGAAGATCCTTGTCGAGTTGCTGCCGCCACCTCAAAGGAGCACTGTCCAAGCTTGCCACAGTGAAGCACCTTTGCAGACTTACCGACGAGCTGCTGCGGGGATCCCGCCGCTACGGCTCAATTGCTTCCCTTGGAAAGGAGACGGAGCTTCACTGCTACCTCGTCAAGAAGGTGTCGTTGCTTTGGGGTTTCATCGAATAGCATCCCATCTGGAGCCTTAACGGATGGGTTACCTCGCTACGGCCTAGTCAAGGATTGGTGCACTTTTTGGAGCCCTACTTCGTGTTGCCTTTACCAGAGCACGTTGGAGTATTACTGCCAAAAGAGGAGTTGCTGCACCACCGTAGTTAAGAAGTGTTGCAGTGAAGCCAAGAGTCAATGTCGCTATCTTGCCGCTTAAGAGCATTGCCGCCTTATTGCCTTAGAGTGCTGCTATTTTGCTACAAAGGAAGTGTGTCGCATTCACTATCCACTTGGAGCACAGCTGTCACTTGCTGTTGCCCATGCCTTGCTGCCTCAAAGGAGTACCACCAGAGCTCGTCCACCGCACTCCACTCGTCACCCCGTGCCCGAGCCGATGGTCACAAGTCGCCTGGAAGTTGTCGCCCCTAGCCATGAAGAAGCCCACCATGCCAAGCCTTGGAGCTGGAGCCATACCCGCTGGCCACCATTGCTGCACTTACCGATTGCTGCTAGTAAGGAGTCCTATAGAGGAGCACTGTTGTCAGAGCATTGCCGAGCAGAGAAGACTCCATCACTGCAAGTCATCTTCCCGTGCTTGGAGGGCCATCATTATTTGAAGGAGGCCAGCCTTTGCATTGCTGCCAGAGTTTGTTGTCGCCATCTTAGACGAAGATCACCGAAGCAGGATATTGTTCGAGAGGAGCTATTCATGGAGTCCCTTACCGCCAGTTAGTAGAGTTATCCCACCCGACTCCCTACGTCGTCCTCTTTCGGCCTAAAGGTCGTCGGCATCTGCCGTTGGGATTAACTAAACAAAATCCCAATTTCAATTCATATTAAATGAGAAGCACCAATTAAAGTAGACATAAGAAAAAAAAGAATATATCAAACACAATAATGCCATTTTATGTAAAAAATTTTAAATTTAGAGAAAAAATTACGGGGTAAATGTTCATATCAAATTCACTATATCATAACTTTGATATAGAAAAAATTTACAAGAAAACAAACTTTTCAATACTAATTTACGGTACTTTTTAAAAAATTTGTATTAACCACAAAGAAAGAAAATAAAGAATTACAAATTAAAAACTTGACGAAGTTATCATTAACGATTGTAAACGAATTTCAATAAAATATTAAATTTCTTTAATCTACACAATTTTCCTTTATCCTCTCTGTCCTTTTTTCTCTAAAAACCAAAATCCCAAAAACCAAAGAAGAAAAGCACAAACGTTGCTTTTGTTCCTTTCAACTAACCAAATCTATAAAATCTTAATTTTTGCCCAAAATATAGTTACAATTTTATGTATTTATGAAGAAAGGACAACCCAACAAACCTCACCTTCCAGACTCCATGAAATACCTCTAGTTTGCATGGGAAGCTCTATCAATGCCTGCTCCATTCCTGCAGTAAACATGTTTCTCCTTTGGCACAACTTTAATCATCATATCTGAAGCATTCCTTTCAGTATGAATTTTTGTTAATTGAAGAGATTTAATTTCTTACACATTTCTTATCCAGTGATGTCTCACATCAATATTTTTGCTCCTTCAATAAAAACTTGAATTCTTGCTCAGGTGAATTGCACTCTGGCTATCACAGTGTACAATGTAACACCAATTTCATTTAAAAATCTCTTTGTCCATAGCATCTCCTTGCAAGCTTTTGTAGTAGCAATACATTTTGCTTCAGTTGTGGATACTGCAACACACTTTTGCAACCTAGACGACAAAGATGTAGCCCCATTAGCAAAATTAAAAACAAACCCAAATGTTGACCTTCTTATCTCCAAGTCACTTGCCATGCCGCATCGGTGTAGTCAACTAATAAAGGTTTATTACTTCCAAAACACAAATATATTTTGGATGTACCTCTCAAGTACCTCATTATCTATTTAACTGTTTACCAATATTCTTTGCTCAGATTTACTAAATGCCTGCTAATTATTCCAACTCCATATGCTATGTCCGACCTTGTACAAACCATAGCATACATCAAACTACCAATTGTAGAAGCATAAGGAACCTTTGTCATTTCCTTCATCTCTGTTTCACTTAGTCACTTTTCTTCAACTTAAAGTGATCCCCAAATGGAACTCCAACAGGCTTTTCATCTTTCATGTTGAATTTTTCAAGTACTTTTTCTACGTACTTTTCTTGTGACACTCAAAGCTTTCTAGCTCTCTTGTCATGACTAATGGACATCCCCAATATTTGCTTTGCCGATCCCAAATCCTTCATTGCAAAGTATTTATTCAAGTTCTTCTTTAAACTTGTAATTTTGGCTCCATCATGTCCTACAATCAACATATCATCCACATATAGCAATAGAATAATAAAGTCACCATCATCAAACCTCTTGATGAACACACAGTGATCGGAAACAGACTTCTTGTACCTATTCTTTTTCATAAAAGAATCAAACTTTTTGTAACACTGTCTAGGAGTTTGCTTCAAACCATACAAACTCTTTTTCAGTCTGTGTACCATCTGTTCCTTTCCTCTAACTTCAAAACCTTTTGGTTGATCCATGTATATAGTCTCCTCAAGATCACCATGAAGAAAAGTCGCCTTCACATCTAACTGTTCAACTTCCAAATCCAAACTTGCATCCAAAGCCAGAACAATTCTAATAGAAGACATTTTAACAACATGAGAAAAAATTTCATCGAAATCAATACCTTTCTTCTATTCGAAGCCCTTCACCACCAACCTTGCTTTGTACCTTGGCTGTGTGTTATTTTGTTCATGTTTGTTCCTGTAAAGCCATTTATTCTTTCTTCCTCTTAGGAAGATCCACCAACTCATTGGTGTGATTCTCATGCAAAAATTTCATCTCATCTTGTATTGCCTTCAACCAATTCTCCTTTGTACATGAGCTTTGACCTCGCTGAAATTTTTGGTTCTCCACATTTAGTGATTTTCAAATATTTTGATGATGGATATCTTATCGATAGAATTGGTTCACGAGCTGATCTTGTCACATTAGTTGGTTGCCTTTGATTAGAATCTACATGTTCCTGTCTAACATCATTAATAAGCTCATTAAAAATATCATTAGTCACCTCATCCTCACCCTCATCATCACTAGGTGGGAAGATAATTGTGTCAACCTGAGCCGCCTCTTTCCTTCTAGTTGAGGTTGAAGGTTCTTTTATCTTTTCTAAGCTTTCCTCAGATTTTGTTTGAGGAACTTCTTCCTTGCCAAAGTCCTCAACTATTTGATCATCCCTGAAAACTATATCTATGCTTCGAATTAGTTTTCTATTCTTAGGATCCCAAAGTTTGTATCCAAACTTATCATCACCATATCATAGAAAAATACATTCTACAGCTCTAGAGTTAAGCTTAGCCCTTTGTTTCTTGGGCTCATGTGCAAAGGCCTTACAACCAAAGACTCTCAAATAAAAATAACTGACATTTTTGTCACTCCAAACCCTTTCTAGTATGTCATTATCCAGAGCATGTGTGGGAGATCTATTAATCAAATAACAAGCTGTGCTCATGGCCTCACCCTAGAAGCTTTTAGTCATGTTAGCTGAAGACAACATACTTCTAATCCTCTCAGAGATGGTCCTGTTCATTATTTTAGCCACTCTATTATGTTGAGGAGTATAAGGAACTGTCTTTTTATGCCTAATCCCATGCTTGCTATAATATCCATCAAACTCCACAGAACAATATTTATCACTATTATCACTTCTAAGGCATTTCAAAAGCTCATTGGTTTCTCTTTCAACCAATATATGAAAATTCTTAAAGATGCCAAAAACATCACTTTTATTTTTCATGTCATAAGCCCACACCTTCCTAAAAGTATCATCAATAAAAGTGACAAATAAATAAAACCGCCGAGAGATTTTACTTCCATTAGCCCACACACATTAATGTATATCAACTCAAGAACTTCTGACTTTCTTGTACTTGTGCTTGTAAAGGATGTCCTACGTTGTTTGATGACCAAACAATGGCCACGAGGACTAATTGTGATGTCCTTGACCTTGGAAAGGAGAATTAGCTTCTTCAATGTTTGTTGTCCCTTCTCACTCATGTGCCCCATTGATGGTGCACAAATCATCAGTGGAATCAAATGAAGAGATATTAACTTCCCCTCGAACTAGACTTGTCTCAGTCTTGTACAAACTATAACACTTCTTCCCATTAACAACAACAACAGAACCTTTCACAAGTTTCCCTTTTTGAATGCATTACACTCAACCTAGATAGGAAGGGAAAATTTTGGAAGAGTAAGCACAGGTCCACTAATTAGGGCATTCTTGAAGGTCTTAAATGTAGCCATAGTTGTTGGTGTCCAAACAAACAAATTCTTCTTAAACATGGAAGTAAGTGGTTTTGCGATGGAGCCATAATGTTTGATGAATTTTCTATAGTATCCTTTAAGCCCCAATAATCCTCATTGCAACTTTAGAGATATTGGTTGTGGTCATTCCTTAGCAACACTCAATTTGGAAGAATCCATCGCTACTGTCCCTTTTGTTAAATCCATGACCCAAGTCAGGGTTTTATAGTCAGAACTGGTTGGTTCAACTGTTATTTTCACTCGAGTCACATTCAGAACACGTACATTGAGCAGAGGCCGGTTGCGCATATGAGTCATAAGGGTCATGTGTACCCAAGTATATGATGATAACATCATGAATACAACAGAAAAAAATGAGTTATCAGAATATATGAGAGTATGCAAGTTTATATTTTATATATATATAGTTGATCGTAGAATTAGTTTTAGGTTGTTTACCGCGTTAGGATGCATTATTTATTTATTTTGGGTGGGTTAATAGGTCTAGAACATGTTGTTTTATTTTATTGAGCATATATATATTTTTTGTATTTATCATATTGATTTAGAATTTATTTCGTAATATTGACTCGAGTCGGAGTGAGTCAAGTTTTTATTATGAAACTGCCCTGACCCATTCTTCTTCTCCCCTAACTCTTCTCCCCCACACCCCACCCTTCCTCCTTTGTTTGTTGCGCCCCACCAGTGGCAACCTCGCCGTCGGCCGCACCACTGCCGTCTAGCAAGCGCCGCTGGCCAGTGCCGTCGCCGCCTCATCACCGCCTCCCTTCCTTCCTCCTCTCCCTACCCTTTTCTTCCCATTTTCCTTCCTAGCCACCCACTGCCGCCCATCATGTATGCATCACCGCCGACCCCCAACTCTGGCGAACCTCCCTAGGCCAGTTGACACGTGCACGGCAACCCAAGGCCTCCGCTACCGCCACCGCCGGCCAGTTGAGCATTACCACCATACTCATCGTTGACCGGACCTCCCTTACATGACCACCCCCTATCCCTTACACGATCAGACCCACCCACCATCCCCCCACTTCCCTCACACAGCTTCCCCCTGCCCTAACTGGGGCTTTTTGAGCAGTGGCTCCCCCTTCGGCAGGGTCATCGCCTCAAGGCCGTCTCCTCCCCACCAAGCTATCCTCCTCGCCCTTCATCCCTCACAATAGCACCACATCCATAGTTGCTGATTTGCGGTGTTTTCGTTGGCAGCCGGCCACCTTCCCCGCCGGCTAGTCGTAGGTACATGCTCCAGTTAGGCCTCATCACGTCCTAGCCACATGCTCTAGTCCTAGCTGAGCCGAGTCGTCCCTTGGCCGAACCACAACCATGCTGACGACAGATGCAACTGTTGTCGCCGTCACCGTCGTTGCCGCTTTTGGTGCCGACATTAGGTATAGAATTTTATCTGATTTTATTTGATAATGGAGTGTTTTATGATCTTATTGTGATGTAAATGGTGTGATTCTAAATAGATGTTAGTTTTGAATTCAAACACATGTTAATGGATGATAATGGTGAATTAGGATTAACAATTAATTCGTAAGTTACGTATATAGTTTTTATGAGCGAATTAGTATAATTGAATACAAAGCTAATTATTGGAGTTAGGGTTAATTTTTTATTGGATGAAAATTCATTTCTTATTATCTGGAATTAGAATACATGATGTTAATAATTGAATTCAGATGTAGGTAGCTAAGTAAACAGGTCTTAATCATTGATTAGAATGGATTGTATGATTTGAATGCAAACATCACATAATGTCGAGTCATTGTTACTCATGATTGGATGCCTAGGTTGTGACTTTGATGTAATTGATGTTGCATATTTCATATGATGTGATGATGAGTAGATGCACTTGGATTTAGTATACATGCAGCAGTTAACGAGGTAGTATGTGAGAAAGAGGTAATCAGGGCTTATGTTTTTATGGTTAGGGCTAACTTATTATGAGTACTCAGGTTATGTTAGTAGCAACGTGTATTATGTGATGGCATATATTTTGTTGTGTTCCTTGTTTGACTGACTGTGATTTTATATAGTTCTTCATCGCATTCATGTATCACATGATTAGAATGGGCATTAGTATTTAGTTTTGATGTGTAGGTATGAAGTAGGAGCTCGCCGCCTAGGTGCGAGAACACGCTCGAAGCTTCTGCTAGGTTCGTTTAGGAGTCACCCATGATTCATTGTTCTATTCTATTGTGATTTATTTTTACTATTGTAGGACATGTTAAGTGGTATTTTATCAAATCCCACTTAACTCGGGCCATTTAATTAAATTATTTTCCGGATTAATAACCCTCAAGGATGAGATCCCTCGAGTATGATTTCGAAAAATAAGATCCACCATAAGTTGCATTTGGGCCTATTATATAAATCTTTTCCTAGGCATATATATATATATATATATATATATATATATATAATATGAGGCCAGGTTTGCTGTGCTGCAGCACAATGATCTTGGCTGTGCTTCAATTTAGATTTAGCCGTTGAAAACACATCCAACGGTGAAAACAGTTGGAAAAGCATCCAACGATAAAAATATATGTGTTGAGTTATCCTCTTCCTCCCCTTCATCGCCCCGCCGCCACACCTCCTCCACCTGCTCTCCGCCTCAAACTCTTCCTTCCTAACTGATTCTCGAAGTGGGTTGTCGGCAAAGATGGGCGGTGTCTAGGTTTCGAGCCGCAGCCATGTCACACTGCCTAGCCACCTCACCCCCGCCGCCTCACCAAGGTCTGCATCGCCCTCCCCGCCAGCATCATCGAGCTCGGTTCCACCAACCTCATCTTCCAAAGGTCCAATCTCACTTCAACGCCGCCGACAACCCCACCCACTTCAACGCCACGCCGCCAATGAAGCTTGCCTACTTCGACGACATGCATCACCTCCACTCCATTATAAACATGGTCTCACAACTAGTCTGCACTAATTCTTGTGGCCATTGCTTTGCCCTCCTCATCATCCCGATTTCATTGGTGAGTTTCTATTTTGTGCTGATCCTCTTGTGCGTAACGTCAACCTGAGTAGTTATTTTTGTTGAGTTTGAGATGTTGGATGACGAAACCGGAAAATGGGGAAGACTATCATTTCCTCTCTATAAAGATCTTCCTTCCCCCCTTCTTTGTTTATGTGAATGTTAGAGGTTGTGAAATAGGTTTTTTGATTGTTTGGGCAAGAAACAATTGGTTGTGGGACATTGATGGTACTAAGATCCTAGTGGATCCAATTCTGGTGGGTAATTGAGATTTTGGGATTCCTTGGCTCTATGATGTTGCCAAAAAGGTTTTGAAAAATTTTCAGGTGTCAATCATATATTTTTTTTATGGGAACTTCTGGGAATTTCATGGTTGGTTGACATTGTTGCGTTTCTTTGTAGATTGCTGATCTTCCTAGGATAGATTGTTTACTGATCACCCAAAGTCTTGATGATCATTGTCATATAAGGACTTTGAAGCCTCTATCTCAGAAGTTCGCAAGTCTGAGAGTGGTGTCAACTCCCAATGCCAAGCCAATTTTGGATCCATTGTTTAGTAATGTAAGTACTCACAATGACAAGAAGCTAGGTACCCTATCTGGTGATGCAAGAAACAACTATTTTGATACATTTTACAATGGACAATACTATCAATCTATAAGAGAAAGAGTTGTTGCTTACTTTAGTTACATCACTACTGATTTCATGAGAAAGTTTCATTGACATTTACAACATGATACAATTTTAGGTTCTGAAATAATGCTTGTGTATCAGATTACCTATTTGGAACTTGGAGAAGGTCTAGAACTTGAAGGCAAGGCCCGTTCAAAAATCACCATTCAAACTACAGTAGGTCCTATTCTTGGTCCACCATGGTAGCGTCCAGAGAATGGGTGATTACCTGACATATGATTTCTAAAAACATTCTTTAAAAGATGGCATGGAATCTAGATCATCACTTAGACAAGTCCTGAAACCACTTCCATTTTGTACTATAGTGTTGCTTCACATTTGGTCCATGAGGATAAAAATACTAACTTGATTTTAGTTCTTTCAGCTTGCAATGGTGAAGAGTCAGAGATTGGCAGAAAATTTGGTTAAGGGGAACATCCTATGATTGTGTTTGTCAATATGAACCAGCTTCCTAGTTTTTAACTGTTATGTAGCAGTAGTATGGGCGAAAAAACTTTATTATAGCAACACTTGTCTACAAGTCCTTTACAATTGAGCTTATCCAATCATGTTTCAATAGTAGACGTCAACCAATTTGCAGCTGTTCAATCTTCTTGAAATGTTTGGCAACTTGTTAATAATGGATGCAATTATATGAAAGTTGGTCAGAATTGAGGCATTACACATCTGTTCAAATAGCCTCAAATAATGTTTGTCTCAAAATTGTATTGTAGATTTATTTCAATAAGCGTGTAAAAAATAACTATTATATCAAAAGTTACAAATATGTGCAATACATTGTGATCTCCAACATCCAAAAACATCCTATACACATGAAAAAAGAAGGGAAATGATGTGTACGAACGATTCCCTCAACATCAACTGCACCAACACATAGCTATAGCACAGTCATCTTGGTTGTGCCTCAATTTTGATGTGACCAATTTTGATGTGCTTCAATTTTTCATTGACTACTTTGCATAGTTCGTCAAGAGCCAGCATTGGAAGTGGCTCCTCAATGAGAACCCACACCTAAAAATTGATTGTCAGGAGCTTTCATTTATGCAACAAACTAGGATAAAAACAAGAAAACAGACAACAAACAATTATAATCATGAAATGCAGAGATGAGTAACAAACAATCACAAAGAAGCTCATAACTTAACTATCCTCATAGAGAGAAAAAAGAATGAACAAAGAACTAGATTGTAGATTGTAAACTGTCAGCAACAAACTAAAATATAAGCAAGCCCTTGGAAACTTACTTCTTCAATGCAAAACAAAGAGGCAGCGCTAACAAAAGTAGCAAGAATAATAATATAGTTGCAATCATCCCATAGTATAACTGGAAGTGTAAGGTGCCAAAGGACCAAAAACCTCAATGTCAATCTGGTGTACGAAAGGGGAATGGGAATCCCCATCAATTGTTCACAAACACCTATACCTTCATGGAAACTTGAAAGCTTCTCTTCTTGAAAAACAAAAAAGGTATTTACATTATTATTTTTAATGTTATATCTATGTCACTTGGAATACAACCATGATATATCATACCTTTTGTTTCTCTATTTACATAATTACAACATCTCAATTGTTTATAAAATATTGATTAAGTAGGATCTTGATGGATTCAAACCATCATCCCTCATGCATTTCTTGAATGCTCTGCCAATTTTGAGTTAAAGATCCAAAACAATTTCGTTCGTTGAAAAACATAAGCTGGTGGTCTAACGACAAGCTTTCATGACAAATATACAACACATTCAAAATTGAAACATCAGCGGTCTGACGACAAGCATTTACAACACATTTTTCCTAAGTAGTGTATAACACATAGGAACGATAATGCACCAACATGCAGTTATTTGCAAGTTCTTCGCTTATTTAGGAAGCACATCACTACAACACCAAACAAGCATATGACATAGGCAGAGGGCTCAAAAAACCATGTATTTTGATGTGCTCTTTCCAACCTACCCAAATCCTTGCTTTGGTCACCTTGCAGTTGAATAACTTGAGACGTTCTTTCTTTGGTCACCTTGTAGCTAAATAACCTAGCCAAAGATGTAGTCAAGCTGATCATGACATCTCTCCTTGATAATGTAGCAGTCTAGAAGGGTTCCTCACTAGCTGTGTAACATTTCACCTAAAAGAAAAGGAAGAAAAATTATAACTCAAACTCCTTCAGAAAGGAGAAACATTAGTAACATACAAGCAAATGGGTAAAAATTAAGACTACAACCAATGGCATGAAATAGAAAAATAGGCAGTTAACTTCAATTCAATGGCATGATATAGAACTGAATCCATAAGATTTATTAATTACCTGATATTTAGCTCTCTGGGATGGTAGCATCAAAACTAGCTTTGGCACCTGCTTAGCATCTCAACATACCCCTCTATTTTGGCACTCCATCTCCACATGCAGCTTTCTTCTAAAGCTGCAACCTAACTTTAGCAGTATCCAATGAGATTGTGCAGATCTAAAAAATAAATAGCAGATTTAAAAAAAAAGAGAAAAAGGCCTTACATAATGTAGCACCAATCAATAACAAATTGACCTACCAATTGCTTTCAAAAGAAACAAGCCTCCAAGCTAAACAAATCAACATTTTTTGCTTGAGCTACAACAATAAAGCAACTAACTTTCAACAAAGAGAGTGAATACACTACAATACATAACAATATGTCAATTCCATCACTACATGAAGCCATAGATAACCAATCCACATCAAAATTCCAGTGCAGGGATCAAATAATTACATCACAGCTACCACATAAATCACATGGATTGACCAAAAAAGTCAATGCTGAACTCAAACAACATGCATCAAATGAATTAGATCTATCAAATCAAGATCAACAACAAAGCCATACAAGAGTTCAAAGAAAAAAAACAAAGGAAAAAAGCCTACGACATATATAGATCAAGGGAAAGAAGATGAACCTCGGCAAAACAAGTGGCGAAGGTGCAGCTGACGAAGATGCCCGTGAAAGAAATGTTGGAGGTCGATTGACTCCCGAACATTGTCATCGAATGAGGTGGGTGGAGCCACAATCGACGACGCCAGTAGGGAGGGGGATGGAGACCATGGTGAGGAGGTGGGGCAGTGGGCCACGGCTCTGGCTTGAAACCTGGACGCCACCCATTGTTGCCTAAACCTCTTGACGCCGCCCATCTTTGCCTTAAGTTTTTTCTGACCGTCAGATGTGTTTTGAACGGTCAGATCAAAACTCAAGCACAACCAACTTGGTTGTGCTACATTATAGGAAACTTATTTTATATATATATATATATATATATATATATATATATAATTTATAGAGTTTTCAGTGAGACGAGAGATGGTGAAATCGACTAGCATGTACTATGTGCGGGTGCATGTGACAGTCATAGTAGGCTCTGGATTAATGAGATGGTTGTTCCATTCCCGAGGGATCGTAACAACTATGTGTTTGAGTTCCTCACACCCAGAAAACGTGGAGGTTTACGTGTACTGTTAAGTATAGTACACGTTCAGGCTTGTGGTTGAAAGGGTGCTAAAGGCGACTACCCAAAAGTACTTGGCCTTTGTGCTCAAGGCTATAAGAATTATGGAGGAAAGGAGAAGGCCTAGTATATACTGGTAGTCCCGAAGGACCAGAAAGTAAAATGAGAAAATGCCGAGAGAGGCATCAGTAGACCAATTAGTTCGGGATGCTACCGGGTCTGCAACCTGGTGGATCTTCAGTAGGTGCCCTTCAGAGAGTTCTTGTGAAATATATGAATGTTTTTCTTCAGATGATAGTTAGCTCTCGTAGATAGTTTGATATAGTTATATTTTGGTCTAGTAATACTCATTACTGACGAGTTTTTATAATATATGTATGTAATCATCATAAGTTGGATGTGCTAGCTTGGACGGAGGAGCAGTGATGTTTCTTGCACACTTATATTAGATGAGAGAGTGTTAATATTTTTATTTATGATGTCATTATATTGAGAATGATGTGATGAAATGCAAGGTAAGATGATATGATGTGATATGATAACTGCTTCAGTAGAAAGATTTTTAATGATGACATGCCAATATATTGTTATTAAATATATTGAGATATTGAATATATACAACAAGTGGGTCAATAACAAGAATTTGATGCAAAATGTGAATAAAATACACATGTGGGTCGAGACCCAATATTCAGAATGATTTATATACAGATTAGAATTATGTGTGAATAAAAATGGCTGATATGTATATATATATATATATATATATATATATATATATATATATATATATATATATATATATATACACACACACACGTTGATTTGACAAGGTGGCCCATAATTATACTTTTAGGGGAGACTATGCCCGTGTTATTTCAAAAATTTTTATTAATTTTATTGTAATTATTTTGGTGTGTAAAATGGTTGTCATGTCATCTATGTAGTAATATGTTAGGGTTCTGTGCGTTTATCCATGTATAACAATTCATATCTTCATTTTAAGATGTTGAGAGTAGATTCTCACGAGATGGGTTCGGGTTAGCCTACCTAATCGGAACTTGTGACATTTCGATTCGATTTATGAGCGTGAATTGGATTTGGGGTGTTACACCTTTACTAATGATATCCCCCAAATGGGAGATACTTAATTGAGCAAAAGAGCATTTGTCTTTGCGAATAACGAATTTCTATTGGTGCTATATTTCAAAAGTTGTCTATAAATGGTTCATTTTATCAGACCAACAATTACTATAGACTAAAATGTCATAAAAAACCAACAAAAATTGACTTAAGTATCTATCAAAAATCGAATTAATGATGGATTAAAAGTAGTTGGTGCATATGTAAGGCCGAAGGGTATGACTACAAATTTGTAGTGACCTTTGTGTGTACGAAATGCTGTTTTATGTACATCTTATGGAGACATTCATATTTGGTGGTAACCAAAATGCAAATCTAACTTAAAGAAAATTAAGGCAATAGATAATTCATCAAGCAAATCTTTGATCAAAGAGATGGGAAACTTATATTTAACTGTTTGTGCATTAAGAGACCTATAGTCAATGCACAACCTCCATTTCTATCATTTTTTTAACCAAAATGACTTGAGAAGATAATCTACCGGTGTTGTGTCTAATGATTACAGTCTTCAACATCTCTTCAGCTTCTCGATCAATCTTAGTTTATAAATTTGGAGGATACCGGTAGGGTCTGATGACCACTGGAATTGTGTTAGGTAGCAATGGTAGTAAATGATCCGGTGTTCAATCAGGGGGCAAAGGTAATGGAGCATAGAAAATGTCAGAATATTGATTCAATAATGTTTGTAATCTTTCTCCCTCATGAATTCGATTGTATTCTTCCTTGTCTTGAGAGACAGTTGATGACAATACCAATAGTATTCCATCTTCCCTTGTTTTTTGATTCTTGTTTTTTTTATTTTCTGCATTGGTCTTTGTTGGAAGACATACGAAACCTTTGAGAGTGTACTCTTGTTTCCCGAGTAAAAGTAATTTATAGCTTCTGGAAATCCCATAAAATGGGTCCTAGGGTTTGCAACCATTGGATGCCTAATATTATATCATACCCCACAACTGCAGGAGATGAAAATCTATAATTAAACTATACCTTGTACAATTTAAGTAATTTGATTGCAACTTCTGAGACTTCGTGGTTCGACTCTATTCGCAAGTACAACATTCATCTGTTTGGAGTTATCTAGTATGATCTTCAATTTAGTTGCCAGTGTGGAGTACAAGAAATTGTTAAAGCTTCTCGAATCAACCAATATGTGTACTAGTTGTTGCTGGAATAGGCCTTGCAGCTTCATAGTTTTTGGATTACATTCTCTTGTATATGCATGTAGAGATAGCTTCAATAGATCTACTTCTGAAGGTTCGATATCCACATCAGATTCTTCCCTACTATCTTTGAAATTTGTTTCTATTGATTCCAAATTAACCACTTCTATTGCAAATAATTTCTTACGCCTATGCCAAGGGGAGAATTTCTCATCACAATTGAAGCAAAGGCCATTTTCCCTTCGATCCACCATTTCTTCCACCGTTAATTTCCTGATGGTGGCCGAAGTTTTCTGACCTTTTACATCCAATCTAAATTGTCCTCTCAATCCTGAACAAAATGAACTTACTTGCTACTTGACAGTCACCTCGCTTGCCTTAGTAACTAATTAGAGAAACTTCAGGTAATATTCATGGATGGTCTCAGATTGCTTCAGATTAGTCAGCTCCTCAAATGGATCGTCAAATTTGGGAAGACTATAACGAGACAATATTTCGTGTTTGAAGTCATCCCAAGTAATCTCTGGATTCTCTTTTTTGTGCACTGGAACCACAACTGCGCTTCGTCATCCAAATGATAGGAAGCAAGAGCTACTTTGTTCTTTTTAAGGTTCTATACATATCAAAATATTGTCCACAATGAGCCAACCATATAACTGGATCTGACATTCCTTTGTAACACTCGATTTTGAAGCAGTTTGCTTGGGATCCTATGCGTGGATCACTTGAAACAACATTGCCTCCTTGACTTGAACTAAACCTATTATCTATACTTTTTCCAAAAGCGTATACAGAATCAGGACTTTCCTCCATATTTGTAACGTCTATCCTCGTCATTCTTATATTCAATGAGACTAAGGATTCTTAGACCATTTTTAAGGTTTGTGCACATAGATCTGCTGAGTTTTGCAATTGAATTTGGCCTACTGTCAATTAAGCAAAATCAAGGTCGATGGAAGTTACCTTCGAATCGTGTTCTTATGGTAACTCAGTGGAGGAAAATTCCATGGATCGGAACTACTCTGAGATCAATTTGATACAATCATTCGGAATTGGTAATAATCATTTCCTATGTTAAATTTAACACAATCATCCTAACTTGATAGTAATCCTTTCTTATTTTCCACCATTTTCGATCTGTTATGAGACGTCTCAACCATGACTTCTAAGATCCAGAACCGTAGGAAGAATAACCTGGAGAAAATGAAGTTTGCAGAAGAGGGATAATCTAATAAGAATAAGAGTTAAAAGTGAAGAAAAGAAAGAAGGGTTGAGAGAAAAAGTAACTTATAAATGACAACTACCTACTATTTGTAGTTGGTCAATACATAATTGAAATCAAGTTATTTTAAATTAGACAATCAAGTTTTCAAATGTGCCCTGACATATGTAAAATACCAAAATTAGCCTTCTTCATTTCAACTATAATAAGTGACTCCTAAGGTAGCTATCGATTTTATTACATCTAGTAACTTATATGAATTGGAGCTCATGCTATAACGCTAGAATAAAATGCTTTGTATGGTCGGAGCCCAAAACTCGATGGGCCGTTAAATTAGGGTTTACCCGCGATCATTAGCTTCCCATCCCGAAAATGGCGGAACAACCCCCCAGCCCATCCCACCCCGACCTCGGAACCGACGGCGACGGCGGCGGAGAAGAGCAAATCACCGACTACGAGAAGCAGCGCCTGTCCAGGATACGGTCGAACATGGCGAGGATGGCGGCGCTGGGGTTGCCCACCTTGTCGTCCTCTTCCAGGGGGAGGGGAAGCCGGCCAGCAGCAACAAGGAGAAGAGAAGGCGATCATGGAAGACGACGAGTACACACCCAACCGGGAAGAAGTCGGCGATGCTTCCTCTTCTTCTAGCGAGGACGGCGAGGAAGACGAGCAGCTGGCCCGACGGCGTCGAAAGGTATTGAATGCGAAATTCATACATGAGATCATAGCAATTCATCAGAATGCACAAGCATGGGATAAAACGAGGGTGTTTCCACAATTCACACATGAAGGATATAGATTTTGATTATCATTTTTATCCAAAGATCGAATTAGGGGGTTCCCTTTACAAATCTAGCTTCTCCTGAAGACTTGGCCTCGTCCCCTTCTAAGATTTAGACTCCACAAATTCCTCTCCTATGATTCAGTGCAGTATATCGTTATGGGTTTTATTTCAAGAGTGGTATATAATGCAACTTTTGTAGTTCAAATTTATGTTATTCCTGTAATTGAAATATAGGCATTTTTTCATGTTTAAGCTATCGACTTAGGCCACTTGTAAGGTTAACTTTTGCAGGAATGGAATTTTGATTTTCTTTACCTTCTTAGTATACATAGATTATATTTCTTTACCTTGCCTTAGGAGTAGGTGTAATTTAGATTGTTCCCGATGCATACTACATCAGCCTATCATATCCAAAGAAAGGCTATTGATGTTTCCTAGTGATGAAAATTGATGATCCTAGCAATTTTGAGGGAGTTATAATTAGTTTTCTTTTTGCATGTAGTACAATTAACTAACTGAAATCACTAGGATTGTCAGTTTCGTCATGAGGGAACATCGGTAGCCGCAAAAATCCTCTTCAACAAATAGAACCTTTTATACTTGATCAGAAGGGCGTAAATTCACCGTTCATTTGTTGTATTTTTGCTTGTGATGAGGGCAGTTCATTACAGCACATGCTTGTATATTATGTTATCAAGAACAGTGAAATTGAATTGAGGAGATAATATTCTATTCATAAGAATCTACAAGCTACTGTTGTGGTCGACTTAGTAAATGTTGGCTGATGAAAAGCTAGTGGATGAAGACTGCTTGTATTTGTATCGAGCTTATTATTTCAACAGCAGGGAGTAAGAAGTAGTGGGAAAAATTCAAAAACTCCCGGAAGAAGAAATTGATTCAAAGTCAAAAGTCGAGAAATAGCTACGAAGAAGAAGACTTGCAACAGGTACAAACAATACCTGTACTTTTCTGGTGCTCATGGTCCTCTTAGTGATACTAACAGTAAGGCAGAAGCAGGCAATTGCATTGTCACTTGAAGATAATTTGAAGGAATCAGCTGGAGGTTTGAGCGGAAATAATAGCAGACATGACAAGAAAAGGAGTAACAATCAAGAATACACAGGAAGAAAGAAAACCGGGAAATTGGTTTGTGATGGTTATTTATTTTTTATACATTTCAGCTAATATTTCTCAGTATAATATTTGAGTTTCTTTTTATATTTGTCACCCTGAATTTTCCTGCAACTTTCTTCTTTTGTGTTGGCAGGTTAGGACTAATTGTGGATTGCAATTAACTGAAGATGAAATGGTTGCCTATTTTTTTTCGTTTGATGGTAATATATTTTTTAAGTTGGCTCTTTTGGTGTTGTCCTTTATAATTTAATTTGCCGGAATGAATCTTAAATATTTTTAAATGTTTAAGTGACTGGACCAATTTTTTTTAACAATGTTTCTTGAGTAGAGAAACTTGAAACAAGGATAAATTAGGGATCCTCTGGAATTGCATTGAGTGCAATAAGGTTTTTTGACGTTTCTGCTTATTAAAATATGTAATACCATTTATCTTTATAAATAAGCCTACCATTCTTCAGGTTAGTGCAATCATTTGAAGAATTCATTCTGTTTTTGGATCAATCATGCTAGGCAATTCAAGGATGAATTAAAATTTAACACATTTAATAATCAGAGCATGCATTTCTAGATTAAGTTATTTGTAAGTTTAACTTATTAGACCAAATGTTAAGTAGGTTTTTTCGCCCCTCTAGCAGATTTTTGTAAGTTGTGCCTATGTTGTGTAAATGGGTTCAATTCCTTAGCTGAGAGTTGGTAAAGTTTTCCTTTTAGTCTTCAACATTTCCTTAATTTGTATGAGTTGCTTGTCCTACAGGTATTGTGAGTGATCAAGTTGAGTTATTAGCCGTAGAAGCTATTATTGCTCTGTTATGCTTGATGCATCTCTCATATTTCCTTCATTTTGTGGTCATTGGCTTTCCCAAATTCCCAGAGCATGTTTTAGGTTGTTTAGGTTAGTTTCACATACTCCTGCTTCCGTCTGCTGGTGGCTTTTCTGTCAACCTATTACTTTGCCTTGAGTGCAAAGTCTGTTATTCAGAATCTTATGATAGAGATGCCATTCGAGGTTGATTTTGTGAGCCGTTCAGTTTTTGGTCAGATATTCCCTTGTCTGTTATGGATTTTCAACATCTTATTTCTAACAAATTTGTCCATGCAAACCTTTTGTATTTGGTGAATCAATACAAACTATCCTCAAAATGGATTAATTGCTATTTTTCCTTCCTGTAAATAACTTCCATAAAAAAAATCAAAACCATAGAAAATCTTGTTTGCTATTGATTTTTTAAGCTGGCAAAATATGTTTGGGATTTGAGAACAATGATGTAAACTAGAATTTTAGGTTGATTAAAATGAGCATTGTCATTCCTCCAAGGTGGTAACTTGTTGGTGATATGATGGTGATAATATGGTGATGGTGGTGGTGGTGGTGATGGTGATGATGATAGTGGTGATATTGATGATGATGTTTGTTTGACCTCTAACTTGTTAAATTAAAATGATTCATACATTTAATCAAAATTTTTTTCCTGTCTATATTAGTAGAACTTTTTCTCAGATTTATGTTATGTAAGTTTGAATTATTATCAAACTTCAGTTTTTCCAATTGTTATTGCTGGTCATGCTTATTTACAGAAGCAGGAAAAGGGTTTATAACAATGAGAGATTTAGAGAAGATGGCTAATGTTCATAATTTTGTTTGGACGGACAGTGAACTGGGGCATATGATTAGCTGCTTTGACACTGATGGAGATGGCAAGGTTAGTCCGTCCATTCCCTGCCATCCTGATCCTCTATGGCTATTACTACAAATCTTGCTCCCAGTTATTGTGCTAGGAATTATTGTAAATATTTAAGTGTCAATCCACTGACTTTTTTAAAAAATTATTCTTTCAGCTAAGTCTGGAAGATTTTTGCAGTATTGTAACCAAATGCAATTTTTTGCGGAGTTCCTAAAGGATGAAAGGGTGGAATTGGTTTCTAGAGTGTAACCTCAAAGCAGCTACTGCTCACGTATCAGGTGCATTATTTTTTAACAGAACTGGATGCATTGTGGTGCACGAGTACTGAACGGGATTTCCACAATTCAAAAGGATAACAGTATGTTGGTGCAAATCTTCATCACCTGAAATCAGGTTCTCATTATTATCACCATTTTCTCATGTCGTTGTGATAATTATTTTGTGAAATATTTTCCTGGTGAGGGCTCCTGCTTGTTGTCCAGCACCTTGATTGCTAGAATCACATCAGAAGACCTTAAAACTTTCTTGTGAACAAGATAATTTTGAAGTCAGGGGAGCATTTCTGTGGCCAAATAAAAAAGAAAGAAATATTGAGGATGATATTTATTGTAGTAATAATAACCTTTTGTTAGTAATAGAAATGTAATGACAACAATTATATGGGTATTCTACTTCAAGCCACAGTAATTTTAAAATAGCACGTGGACAAGATATTGATATGATTTCTAGATGAAGTGAACAAGTAAAAATGACGGTGTATTGAGGATCATTAAAAGACACAATCCTACCAATCTTATGCAAAAAACCATTTGAGTGCGTGAAAACTTTTTAAGTGAAATTTGTTGCAAGGTATAGGAGCTCACTTGGGAGGTTAATATATTGTATGGTCTTGGAAGACTCTTGGCGGAAAAAATTTTGCCCCAAGGGTTCATTCCATTTTGGTGGTTGGCTGTTATAGTCGATTGACATTTGTCATACTTTTTGGTAGCATGGTTATTATTTAAACTTCCAGAATTGCAACTATGTAATTTAAATCAGCATGATAACTGAATTAAGTTTTTGAAACATTTGACGTTGTCTTGCTTTTGTTATGATAAAGTGTTGTGTTGTTTGTTGTCATCAACAAAATTAAGATGGTATTGGATTTGATTATTCTGGGTACAAATTGAAGAGGGTAAAAAAAGGTACTTAAAATGTTCGCCTCAACCTCAAACTATATATATAAAGCCGTGATGTTTTCTTTGAGAGAAGCTTAATGGTGTCTTAAGAGCTGCCTTTTTATATATATGTCATTGAACCTTACCCATTTTAGATTTACAAGTAAATTACAGTATAAGATAATGTTAATATTCTGATTCCTGAAGAGTCTTCAAGCATGCAATTTGAGAATGTATACAAGTCAATTGAGAATGTTTACAACTTTTTCTGACGTTTCTGAAGAGAACCAAGACATTAGAATATGACAATTTGATAGGGAAGAGTTGCTTTAATATTTGTCTTGATGGATATGGCATGTGGTCGAGGCATAAATGGGCAAATATAAGCCAAAACATAGAAAGACGATAGAGTTCTTTGGAATCGGTTAGCTTGCTAGTTTTTGGGGGTTGACAAGCACCTTTCAATAACGTATTTTAAGTACAAAGGTAAATATGCACTTGTGGCATAAATCTTTTATTTATTTTTGTATGATTTGTCAATGAAAACTCTTCAACCAGGTGTTTAAAGAGGAGAGTCCACAAGCATGCAACGGCAATATCCCATCAGTATCTTTCTACCAACATCTAAGACGAATATTTGCATTTTGCACAACACGAACATCTTTGCTGCCATTTATTGACGCGTATGTTTACACCATGCGATGCGCTTCTCTAATCTCATAAACGAGAATACGTATGCTAAAAGCTTGATGGAAATTGTATTCATTGGATTTTGTTTGAGTAAAAGTTTGACTTTGAATCAAGCGATCACGAGTACGTTTTTATTAGGTTTGACACAATTCAAAGCTCAATAATTTATATAAGATATAATAATTTACTAATTTTTATATAGCTGTTTATATTAAATATAAAAAAATAATAAATATAATCATATTGTATTGATGGTTTTATAAGGTAACATAAGAATTTTGTTTGCAATCAAACGATTTGGCATATAATAAAACCAAAATTGAACAATATAAATTTTCATGATTAATTTTATATCAGAATATATATGATTAATGCTCGAGGACTCAGGCTCAAACTTTTTTGAGTTGGAACTTGAAATAAATGAGGCAATAAATTGAGCTTGAACATGGTTGAACTTGACTTGCTTTGCTCAATTATCGCTCTTAGCAATTGGGCTTGGAAGTGTAATAAGTTTATCGGCAATTTGTTTTGTAATTAGGGATGTAAACAAGCAAAGCCAGCTCGTAAATATTTTATGTTCGATTTGATTTGGCTTAAATTCGTACTCGTTAATTTTATACTAAAAAATACTTGGTTAATACTTGGTTAATTACTTACTTGTTGATTTGGCTTAAAATAAAAACTTCAGTTAAACTTGATTAATACTCGGCTCGTATAATATTTTTTATATCAAGTTTTTAATGTGAGTAAATAACTTTCATATCCTCGTCAATTACTTACAAAAAAATATTACTAGTACTTAATAAATTGCTTAACTATTAACTATTTAGCTTATTTAATAGTAGCAATACCTAATGCTTATCCTTAATTATTATCTCCCAAGGTAAAATACATCACATAATTTGTCACAATTATTGAGGTTAAATTACGAATATATGTGGATCACATTCTTTGTAACTTGTTACTTATTTAATTAGTTAATAATAGTTGAGGCATGTAGCAGCTATAAACCACTTATTATTGGATACTTAAAACTATATATTAATTACTAATAAATATTAGGTACTTGTTACTTATTAGGATATGATTAAGCTAAGCTATTATGCTCAATTCAGCTTGACTTGACTCATATTATAATAAAACACAAACCAATTTTGAATAAGTTTAGCTTATGTTCGGCTTGAAATATATAATTTGTTAATGAACTAAGCTTGAGTAAACTAGTTTAAAAATAAGGTGAACATGAACAAAGTGGTGTTTGATTCGTCTTGGTTCGTTTACATTCTTAAAGTTGTGATGTATTATAATAGGAGTTGCGTGTGTTTTTATTTATATATATATGGAAATAATATTCCTATACTCCAGTACAACCATCTTGGCCGTGCTGGAGTTTGATCTTGGCCATTGGATTCGCATCCAACGGCCAAGATAAAAAAAGGGGCCGCCGGCGCCGCCGCAGCAGCGACGGCGGAGGGGGTGGGAAGGGTGCCCGGCCACGGCGACGGCCGAGGGGGCGGTAGCGACAAGGGACGGGGGGTGCAGCACGGCGGGGTGGCGGGCGGAGGCCGAGGGGGTGTGGCGGGGTGGTGGCGGGGGCCGAGGGGGGTGCGGCAGGGTGGCGGGCAGGGGACGAGGGGGAGTGCGACAAGATGGCGGGCGGGGGACGGGGTGGCGATGGTGTCACCCAGCGGCGGGCCGGCGGGCTGGCAGGGGAAGAGGCTGGGCGGTTAGATCCGCCACCCGTCGCTGCCCTCGGCGGGGCGGCAACGGGCGGGGCAGGTGGGGTGGCGTCGCATTGGCCGGCACGGCAGCGGCGGCGACTCGTCGACCGGCGGGCAGCGGCGACGCAGATATTTTTTATCCAGCCGTTGGATTAAATCCAACGGCTAGAGAAGGGAGAAGTAGGGGGCATGTTTCAGCTGTTGGATTTGATCCAACGGCTGAAACATTGCAGCACAACCATCTTGGCTGTCTTGGCTGTGTTGCAATACAGCTTCCTCCTCCTATATATATATATATATATATATATATATATATATATATATATTTATTTATTTATTTAAGGGGGTAATTGTTGAGTTTGAGGCGCTTTTATCTAGGCGCACTCAGTACAGGGAGATCATTTGCGTTTACGGCCTCATCTAGTAGCATTAATTAATGACAAAAATATTGATCTTTTACTAAAAATATTCCTTTTTAGAGTATTTTGTGACAAGATGAAACTAATACTTTTACTAAGTAGTCCTCCTTGAAAATTTTATTATAACAAAATTTCTTATCAAAATCACAAGAAAGAGGAGGAAACTTATTGAGGAAGACATTTTACATCTCATATTTACATCATAATTAATTTTTTATAAATTATAATAAAAAAATTCCATGCATATGTTCAAGCGAACTCCAATGTAGTTTTTCAAGTAATTTTACAAGAATGATAAACGATTATCATAAAAAAAATTAGAACGTATCAAAAACAGTCAATATTTTAGGTACTACAATCTGATGAGTGGGATTTTTCGGTGTCATGTGTGCAGAAAGAAAAGCCTCGTATGCTCCACCTCTTCGTGATTACTTTAGGGTCTAATCCATTTTAATTTTGAAAGTGAAAATATGCGATGGGAAGGTTGTAGGATAGGACATGCCATTAGCCATGCATATGATCAACTAACTAGGATTGTTCGATATGTGTGTCAGATTCGGAAATGTCTTGAAAAACAAAAAGGTTTAGGATTGTTATATTTCGAAATTGCATGGCATGCACCATGTCATGCGTGGCTCATGGGCCATGGCATGGGTTGTTCATCATGTATGGTAAAGGAGCCTTGCTATATACCGTGTCATGGTACAGTGTGTAGATTTTACTTTGATCAGGACTTCGATCGAATGTGTACGCAATTGCAAGGGCATGTGCATGTATAGACAGGTAGACTGCATGCATTCTAAAGATAACGTGCAGTTTTTATTTCCATTTACTCTTTATTTTTCCAAAATAACATGTGTGCTGCATGCCTTCCAACCCTATTAGGATTATATGTTAGAATTAGGCCGGTCATTTGGTTGGTTTTGTTTTTGTTAAAACCTAACCAATCCACAGAGACCCAATTAACTGAACATAAATCAAATTACAATTGATCATTAAATTGATCAAAACAAAATAATTTGTTTTAGTTCGGTTTTAACTTAATTCCGACCAAACGAACCGAAATGTTAAAGCTGCTATCAATCTTTGAGTGTTCACTCTATACTACTTACTCTAGTTATTCTTACATCTTAATTATAAAATAATATATTACAAACTTCTCATGAAAAATTATATAATTAAGGTTCTAGTTTGACACATTGTATAATAGATGTACAATTCATAATGTATCAAGCCACCGATTCATTCCATGTACATAGAACAAAGCATTTTCAATCGATTGAACTAAATTGATGATTTTATAGATCTCTATTATATTTCAGGATTACGAGAGGCATATATAGACATGATTTAAAAGAAAGAAGGAAAGTGGAGTAAGTGATGTAAATGAAATCTTTTCTATTTATTGGTTTATTTAGTTTTATCTTTTCCAACCGAAATTGATAGAAACAACCAAACTAAGTTCGGTTGGCTTTCGGTTTTAACCAAACTACAATTGAACTGAAGTAACACTCTACCAAACTTTTGAAATCGAACTGAGTAAGTGTACTAAACTTATAAAATGGGTTTGGTTTGGTCAGTTTTGTCAGTTTGGTTAGTCAACCAAACCATGCTTAACCCTACTTAGAATGTCGAAATATTAGATATTTTTCATAAAAAATATATTTCTTTTAATTGTCTTGGAATGATCTTACCACTTATTGATTCCTAATCAATCTTTGATCAGTGACATTTATATGGCATTTATATAGATTTATATCTTGATTGGCCAATAACCCACTTGCTATCATTTTTATTCATCAGAGCTCATATAAATTGAATGTGGAAATCTTCACCTCAAAACTACTATGATTATAAACTAATTACAACTATAATTGATGCCAAGAGAAACCCCTCTCAAATACACGAATGAAATTGCTCCCCATACACAAATAAAACTACTTTTATTGAGTGGCACTACTCCCTATATATGAGAGTAAACCTACTCATTGAATAAAACTACTCCCCGACAAATGAGTAAAACTACTCATTGAATAAAACTATTCATGGACAAATGAGTAAAACTACTCACCGAGAAAGAGTAAAACCACTCCCTATAGTGCCTTCACACCCCAACAAATGAGTAAAACTACTCCCCGACAAAGAGTAAAACCACTCCCTATAGTGCCTTCACAAGAAGGAACACCCCCTCACGTCTCCCCAAAAGGATAGCACTCTGAAAGAGTCTTTCGAAAGGAGCAAGACACATAACACAAGTATCCAAGGACATTTATGGACAAGGGATATGAAACACCACACTCAAGATATGACCATCTGCTTGAAAATGAAAGTCAATTCCAAATACTTCTTTAAAACTTTTACCAATGAGTCTTTTCATCTTTTATAATTTTCCTCGAATTCTTCAAACCACTTCACCTAACTCCATGCCTGTGAGATTTCCTATGTGGAAGTATACTTTCTCATGGGAGAGAATAACTCCAACCACCTAGAAAATCTTCCATTTTGCACGGTTGTTGAACACCATCAAACTTGGTGCATCATTGTTGACTACTTGCCAACCACCATCACTTGATCACTTGAGGAGGAGAATCTCTCAACAAATCTCCCTTCCCGACTCACGTGGAATGCTCTATATCCTCTGATTGGAACGCCGACAAAATGCCAACAATCTTGAACGAACCGAGCTTTGATATTACTTGTTAGGGCTAACAACCCACTTGTTGAGATTTTCAATCATGAAATAAAGCACCTACAAATTTCACATGGAAATTTCTACTGAAAATGCTATGATTATAAGCTAATTACAACTATAAGTGATATCGAAAGAAACCCCTCCCAAATAAATGAGCAAACCCACTCATCATACATGAGTAAAATTATTACTAATGAGTGAACCACTCCCCATACATGAGTAAACCTACTCCCTGAGTAAAATACTCCATAATAAATGAGCGAATCCACTCCCTCTGGTGCCTTTACAAGGGAGAACACACCCTTCACGTTTCCCCTAAAGGAAAGTACTCCGGTGAAATCTCCCCAAAAGAAAAACACATGTAACACAAATATTTAACCACATATTTATGAATAAGGGATACAAATCATATTTGAGATATGACTAATCTTTTGAAAATGAAGAGCCAACTCCAAATTTTCATTAATGAGTCTTCATCTTCCACAATTCTTTTCGAATTTATCAAATTTTTTGTCTTAACTCCATATCTATATCTATACGACTTCCAATGTGGTCCTATGTTTTTTCATAGGAGGGAATAACTTAAAAGTATTCTTTATTCATTTCCAACTAATCTTTGATCACATCCATGTACTGTAATTTTATATACATTTTATTTCCATGAACAATCACATCATTCATATAAATTGTACGAGCCTATATAAAAGATCATGGTCGTAGAATTCTTCATGAACAAAATAACTAATCCTTTTCCATTCTAGTGATTGACTTCTTCATTATAAACAATTGATAATAAATTGATAATTAGCCTGTTTTATTTATGAGGCAATTTTTTAAAATATAATAATATAGATTCTTCTAAAGGAGAGCATAATTACTACTTAATCACCTATGATGCTTTCTTACAACTCAACGTTTTCATACATTGGCCTCACATTATGCTATTGATTCCTACAATCATCTCAGTCATCAGAGAAATCCAAAACTTGAAGACATTTGATGGAATTAAATTGAAGAGATAGAAGGCCGAAGCACTCAACAAAATTGATTTCAAGAGATGAAGGCTAAGATACCCATGGGCTAGATGAAGAGTAGCTAGAAGTCGTTGACGATGAGACAATTGTACCAGCAAAGCAAAGGAAGAAATGAGAGTGAGCTTATCACACATGCAAAAGTCTCTTGCTTGATTGACTTTCAGATGAATGATTGATATCTACCAACCAACTATCAATATCACAAAGGAACTCGGAGGCACCAAACATAAATTTGTTGATTTGCATCAATTTTTTGAGGGGCTCATTCAAGACAATATTTTTATGGTTTCAAAAAGGTTGATGGTCTGTTTATTTTATTTAATCAATATTATGTTCAAATTCTTATGCATACAATTGTTGTCAATGGTACCAATATTAATGATTCATTCCAATTTTCAACAATCACCGCTAAGTTATCTAATTCTTGGAAGGGCTATTGGAAAGAATTAAAATTGAAATGGATAAGAAATGCCACGAATTTTTATGATCTTTTTTCTTATCTTCATATTAAAGAGAATTCTCATATACTTGATAGTAAGGAAGAGGAGAAGATAAAAGAGAAAGTAGCAAAGATACTTGCTATAAAAGGCAAATTTGACCACAATAAGAATTTGACTTACAATGGGGGCTCAAATTAAGGAGCCAAGACTATTGCTTCCAAGGGAACTTGATAAATGTAGGATCTTGTTAATGAAGAATGATAGATTAGGCGGAAGCTATAACACTCGAACTGGATTAGAACTATTACAATCAAGTCGAATTATGTCTAAATTGATTAATATGAAAAAACTCGAACATTAAATAAACCAAAATAACCCTCTTAACATCTTGAGAAAAGAAGACAACGCTGATGCATTACCAACACATAATAGGAATGGATGCCTACAACAACCTAATAAGGCACTACGTGCAATAACATGACATGAAAACCCGAAACTGGGTGTCTTGTCTAGCGACTTGATGTCATGTCTTATCTTCAAAAACAAAACTAGTGAGGGCATACATATCAAATACAACAAATAAAATACATATAAACACATCAAATACAGACTAAACCACAAAAAGAAAAATGGTGGCGTGCTTAGCAAAAGCATGTGTAGCAACTATCTGTCCTCCCATCAATTTCAACCTAACACATAAGAACATTGCACTTACATATATAATAGAAAAAAATGTCATAAACGAGTGTCACTGGTCCAGAAAATAGTTAATAAAAACTGGCAAGTAAAAGATGATTTTCATGTGGAAGGAAAACCAATATATGTCTCTGTGGGGACGCTCAAAAGACATCTATTAAGGAGCCAATAAGATATAGACAAGATAGCATCCTGAATTGGAAAAAATACATTGTAACAACCTCGAAAAGCATACTTACGGATTTGATGGAGACCGCAGTCGTTACTTATGTGGCTTGCATAAATGTAACATATAAAGGATTAACAATAAAAGCAAAGCAGAATTAAAATAAAAATTATTTGTTATCATAATCTTTGAGAATATAAGCATATAAATGAAAACCATAACTATAGGTGTTCAACTTACTTGAGTTTATATACTCAACAATGTTTCTAGTTTATTAAACAAAAACATAAAAGGAAATCATCGACTTGTAGGTTGAGTATAGTCTCCTAGGTTGAGTATAGTTTATTAAACAAAAACATAAAAGGAAATCATCGACTCATGTATCAATAAATAATTAATAAATAAAAATAAATAATGCACTACTCATGAATGATAATAATGATACAAATGATGTTACATACATATGCGACTAAATACGAGTACATAAAAATATTTAAATGAATAAGTAAGTAGATAAATAAACAAATACATAATAATGATAATGACTTATCATGCGTAACAATAATATAAAAAGTAACTATGTAAGCTTGCAACTAAACACGAATAATAACACATGGATTAGTAAATGAATAAACAAATAACATACAAATAAACGAATAATAAATAGATAAATAAATAAAAATAACTAATGAACATGAATCATAATAATAAGTGAATATACCAACAAATAATGTAACACCCCATTTCCGGTTTACCTGTGAACCGACTCAGAAATGTCACCGGCGACCGAACCATTTGCTAATCTACTAGATTCGGTTAAGCTGACCTAGATCTACCCTCGACGTCTTAAAATGGTAGTGCAAGTATGTAATGCATTGATGGGATGCTTGGGTTTTAACGTGGCTTTACATGCATGCCATGATATGCCATCATGCACAAACAGAACAATCGTAAAAACAAGTTGGAAGATAAATAATATGTTTAAAACAAAATGAATAGAGTCTCCCCTAAAAGTGAAATAGGGGGCCAACCTATCCACGACAACAATAAATATTCATATTGATATAATTCCAAAACATGACATTATCATTTCCATTCTAATCTTTTTCACTTTTTGCCTCATTCAAGCCGAGTCTAAACTCCAAGGCTCCTTGTTCACTTTCATTCTAGTTTCATTTCACAGGAAAATTGTTCATAGCATTTCACATAATAATCTTAAACAAACTCATCATTCACACAACTCATAAATCATCATTACCATCCATTACGTTTGGCAGGTACATGTGTGCAATGCATTTTCTACTCCTCTGCGGTCTTGACAACGCTCAGTCCTCGAGATTCTCACCTACATAAATAATAGAAAATCGTCAATAACGAGTGTTATTGGTCCAGAAATAGCTAGTAACAAACTGACACAGGAGGGCTGACCCTCCTATTAAAGTAAAACATTCATAACTTCCACTATAACTCTCATAAGGGCACTAATTAGGAGTCGTCGGCCTTGGCTCGTCAGCATCCCCTTTCTATCTCATTCTCATGACTTGGCATTTTCATATATCCCTTACGCGGCAAATTCATTCTTTTCTCTTCCGCCGTCAACATCCTCCGTATTACTGACATGCCATGCATAGCAGTACCCGTAAACCTCCACACTACTCTGGGTTTAAAGAACTCAAAGGTGGAGTTATCAGGATCCCTCGGGAATGGAACAACCCGCACACCAATCCATAGCCTGCTATCAACTGGCACATACCCGCTCGTGTAGCACAGTTGTCGGTATTTCCAGCTTTGACTGGTGGGATATAACAAATCCGTAGAGTGAGATAGAATAAATCATGTAGGCATGCACCCGCGTAGAGTGAGATATAATAAATCCACCA
Organism: Piper betle; assembly: GCA_033002965.1. Lineage (NCBI taxonomy): Eukaryota > Viridiplantae > Streptophyta > Magnoliopsida > Piperales > Piperaceae > Piper > Piper betle. The sequence goes on from JAURVB010003517.1 coordinate 140,456, forward strand.
CTCGACATGTTCGCTTACCGATAAAAACATAACACGATGGAATATATAGATACAACCAGAAGTGAGTCTTAACGGACCTGGTAGAAGCTGCAAGTGTGTCCACGCGTCTAGGCGGCAAGTTCCTACTCCGTACCTACACATCAAAACTAAATACTAACGCCCGCTCATGAAGCATTCACACATCCTATAGCATACTCACATCAACCATGCAACAATCAACACACATCAATGATAATTAGTATAAGTTTTCCTACTGTACATTGCATGAGATTACAGTACTTATTTACTCAACCTAATTAATTCTTGAGCATTCGTTTTAATATCACACAGTCACACATCTTCATATTTTTATTAATATAAAAAATATTTAGCACATCAATCACTCAATCCTATCATCCTAGTATGTTGTGTTAATGATCATTACTTTTAAATAATTAAATTAAAATAAATTATACCTTGCTCGTCGTCGGCAATCTACGACGGCTAATGTATCATTGCGCTTTTCAGATCTTGAATTCGGTGCTTGACAGCATCCAAAGTTTGATTAGGTTCGACTAGATGAGTTCGGTGGAAGATCTGACGAATTCCAGCTAATCCGATTTTTCGGCGGGTTCTGGTGGTTTTCCGGCGGGTTCCAGTGGTTTTCCAGCGACAGTTACTTGTGGCAGGTACTAGTGGGATAGTGGTGGTATGGGGTATTGTTGGCACCGGCTCGGCGAGCTCAATGCGTCTACGATGTAGATGAGGTTGGCAGAAGTGGCAATTCGACGAAAAAAGGGCAAACAGGGGTGTCATCGGTGGGGAGTGGAGATCCGGCTATTGTGGGCGGCGTTGGGCTCCGCTCTAGTCAGGGAAGGTCGTAGGAGGGTCCAAGACTAGAGGTGACCATGGGATGCCAGCGGGATCGGCGACATGAGCGTGGCGCTAGGCCACTGTGATCCGGCATCGTGAAGGCCTGATGGCGGCTAGGGCTGCTCGAGGTGGCACAATGACGGCGCAGCGGTGCTTGGCGGCATCGATCGGCGGGTTTTGGGGGTGAAGAAGAGAAGTGTCAGGTGGGGGGGGGGGGGAGGGGGGCTTGGGGGAGAAGTTGGTGTTGGGGTGTTCGGTGGCAAACTCATAAATAAAACTTGACTCTACGTTGACTTGAGTAAAATAATAACTAACACGTAATAAATCCTAAAAATTCTAGAAAAATATAGGGGAAAATCCCATAAAATATATTACACACCATAATACCATAATGACATGTTCTATAACTAATGGCCCTCCCAAACTACCCTATAATGTGTCCTAATGTGTTATTTGGCCTAAAAATATTTCTACGATCAAATACAAAAATATATATATACTACATACTTTTATATATTTTAATAACTCATTTCTCACTATTTTTCTGATGTTATCATCATATATTTAGGTACACCTGACCCTCATCCCTCATAACTCATGGCTAGCCTTGACTCAGTATGCGGTTCATGAAACTGACTTGCTCAAAGTGATAGTTGAACCGACTAGTTTTGTAATGTAAAACTTTAACTCGAGTCATGGGTTTTACAACCAGCCTTAGAAAAATTTTGTCCACAAAATTTTTACCAAGGAAGTTTCAAACTCATCCATAATCTAAAGAAAAAATAATCTCTAGTAAAGTCCCTGGTTCTAAAGCTGGTTGCTCAAATATCTCCCGGTATCGAGGAAGGGCACATCCAATGGAGGTATAGGTGGAAATCCTTTGTCCAAAAGAGGAGAGCCAAGTGAATTCCAAAGAAATCAAGGACCGAGATATCTAAACTTTCATTTAAAGGAATGTGTTTAGTTGATGATCAGTTAATCATTCAGCGACCGAACAAATTGTATAAGTTGAATTGGTTAAAATCCCTAACCCCAACCAAAGTCACAATGACCGAATGTTGCCATTGATGAAGTCGTTTTTGATTACTTTGTCATTGACATTACTGAGCCTCTGCAACCAACCGTTGGCCAAACCACCTACCAGAGATGTCGTCTATCTCCTTCGGTTGGCCAATCATTCACCTCGATCAAATGATTGGGGTTTTGTGCTTTTAGGTTGCTCCACTGCCGAATGTGTTCTGTTGCCGCTCATACCACCGTTCCTGAGGTCGTGAGGTCAATCTTGAGTCTCGTCGACCACTAGAGATCCGCCACCAAGTTGTGATTTGTTGTCTTTGCTAAGTTTAGGGGCCAACCACGTTTGGTTGACATTCGAGTGGGTGATCAGTAACCTAACCCAGTTGGAGTAGCTGAATTGCAGTAAGCTCAAATGGCATTTGCTTGGCTTTTGCTACCCTTGCTAGTCCTCATGGTTAGGAGCTTTGGAGTGAGGCCTTTCGGTAGGTCCAATAGGGGTGTGGACACTCCAAGGGAGCCGAGTGCCTGACACACTTTCAACTGGAATAAGAAGTTGACGAAAGGAGATTTTGACAAGAAGGTTGTGGTCTATGAGAATCTCATTCATGTGAAAGATCTCAACAACTACATTGATGGTTTCCTTAGCTTGTACAAACTAAAAGTTGGGAAATTACATTCATGACCACCCCGGAGACCAAGGTTGCTTAATTTTTAATTTAATAGATTTTAAATTATGGGTATATTTGTTTCCTGAGACAAATCAAATGGATGTACTTAGCATTTTCATCAGAGATAAAATTTTGTTTTGTATGTGAACATGATTAATTCATAAAAAAAATTTGATTATACTCTGTGTGAATTAGAAGATTATCTCTAAGTTGAAAGAAGTTAGAAAAGGCAATCGGTTGAGGCGAATTTGACTAGTTGGATAAACGGTCAAGGAAATAGCTTAATCAAACAAGTGGATGCGGTCAAAAGCCCACCAACTCCTAAGATCAAGTTTTTTCCATGTTGTACTATTTTCATTCAAGTTAACATGACTCTTATAATGGTTATTGGAATTATTTAACTAGTTACAGTGTTGAAAAAGATTACCTGATTAGTCTGCAAGGGCCGAACCAGGCAGTTTTGGCTGCATATTGTTAAACAGGTAGACTTTTGTGACCCTTTATGGTTTTGGTTGAGGGTAGAACGTGGCTAGCTAATTTCCTATATTTTTTTGAGGCTTGTAGGGAGACTAAGGAAAGGGGAGAATTAGGGGTGGAGTGTATAAGCTCTCATTGAGAGAAACCGTCCTATTTTCATTTCTACGAAGCCTAGGAGTGGCCCTCTCTCTTTGTGAACGTGGTGATCCTCCTTCTTCCTTATTCCTTAGCTGGATTTTCATTCTTCTTGCTGGTTAGAAGGGTTCTACGGCATAACATATCAAAAGTAACCTAAAAAGAGGCTAGTAATACAACTTCAACATAGTTATGCATCATCCTCATACTCATATTGTTCATTGTGTGCTCTTGTTATGAATATATGTATTCATTGAAAAACTATGTTTATATGATTGTTTGATGCATGTGCACCATTATTGGGATCACGAATTCAATTTGGGTGAAGACGATATAGGGTTCAACAACATAGAATCAAAGTTTTTGTTTGATGTTTGTGTTGTTTCGATAAAAGTTGATTTTAAAGAATAAAGATACGGTGAAATGAATCAATAACCTATCTTTTTTATCAAAGAATTGTTTTAAAATATAAGTGATGATGTAAAAAGAGAGTGTATAAAGTTTTATTCCATTATGAGATGAGTTGGTATGTTTTTGCTAAAAATCTAATTAAATTATGAAAGATTATACCTTCATTGAGAGCTTTAATAGTAACATGAGATCCCCCAAATTGAAAATCATTTTAAAGCGATGTCATATAATATGTTAAGAGGCTATGGATAAAATTGCATAAAATTTAGACATAGTTTAGGCCTCGAACGAATGTTCTGAAGTCGGATTGTACCGAACAAAAATGCTCAACTGCCTTGAATAAGAGTGCCTAAGCACCCCGCATGCTGCAAACTTGCGTTTGTTAGCTGCATACAGAGAGCCCAAGCGCCCTGAATAGAGTACGTGAGCATCCTTGTTTTGGGAAAAAAATATCTATTTTTTATTCATGACTATTGTTTAGTGGTGATTAATACTTTATTGGGTTTGTTTAATGTTGTTAATGATACGATGGTGTGATTATATATGATGGATGAATAAATTATCATGTTTGGATGGTGAATGAATATTCATAGCATGTTATGAATACATATACATGTAGACTAATTCAGGTAGTGATGTGTAGTACTTGCTTCATTGCTCAGACTAGGAGGGTGTGTTGCTGAGACATCTCGGAGTGTGGAAAGGCAACAAGTCAAATATGGTTAGACAGTATTAGGAAAGTTTTATGATTCCTTCAATGATTTTGCATGTCAAACTTATAAATCGAAGTGTGATTTAATGTTTTGGCATGCAAAAGAAACTTAATATGAATAAGTAAGATAACTAGTGAAATGGAGACTAAAACATGTTGGGTTTTTTATGCTTTCATAAATTGTTGAATCCAAGTAATGGCGGGGCCTAGACCTTAATTTTAGGCATCCATCCCAAGCCAATGCCAGAGTTGGGAAGCTATTGTACATGCCGCACTTATGATCATTATATGGGGAGGTAAAATCTGCGTGGTGTGATTGGCCAGTCACACATATTTCAAGACTTTCGATGTAAACTCGAATAATTGCTGACAAGGATGAGTGGATGATAGATATAAAATATAACTTGATGAGTTAATCTTTTTCTATCCTTGTTTGTGAAAAGACTGAGTGTGGGAACTTATATCTGAAAATTAGACTATATTATGATATCAGTGATTTAACTTAAATGGTTGAGGAAATATAAGAGAACTTCTTTGCTGAATTAGTCTAAGCGAACAATTTATATTACTCGCAGGTAGTGGAGATTCTTGCCATACGACAGAATGTAGAAATCAACATTTAAAGTTTTTTATTATTTCTTTTATTTGCATTATTTGTTGGACATGCTTATATTTATAGAAAAGATTGCATATAGTGGACTTCTTTGCTGATTTGGTATATTGGATTTAGATATATTATTTATGATCATGGACTTATTGTTAGTGTGGCAATTGACAATGATTGACGCATTTATATTTTATTATGCTATGTACTCATAGTACACCTCTATTATTTATTTATTATTGTAGTAATAGTATGGCCATTGGATTAGTATTCATTTGAAAAGAGGTAGATCGTTACATTACCCTTCCTCAAATTAGGAAATTCTACACCTTGGTGAAGGTGAAAGAGGGATATTAGAAGACCAAAGTAGATAGGCAAGAGTTTCATCTTCGATCGGGGCACGTTGCACAACTCCATATCGTGCCGAATGATAGTAGCAAGACATACTTTGACAATGTATAACTAGAGCAATCCTTACCCGAGTTTTTGAAGAGGGAGGAACTTGATGGCATTGTCGTTAACACGGGAACTACCTCACAATCTTCACGAGGGCTGGAGATCTAACTAGGATGGCACTGTGTTTTGGCAAGTGATTGGAATAAACATTTTTCCACGAGTTGGACATCATAGTGAACTCTCATCATATGTTGTCTACATCGTATGGAGGATCCTCTATGGAAGAAGGATCAACTTGTCGTGCCACATCCTCAACCATATATGGAGATGTCGAAACCAAATGAGAAGTTGGCTACCTTATGGGAAACTCCTCACAACCCCCTTCTTCCAAGCAAGACCAAATTTGAACCAAAGGATCACCTCCATCATCCCATACAAGATTGCGGACTTCAACTTAATCTACTACAAGTTAAAAAATACAAAATCTTGGATTCATTACGATGAATATTATTTTGAATGCATTTTTTCTTCAAAGTGGTAATTGTAATCAATAATTAGATGATTCAATAAAATAGAAAAAAGAGGCAATTTATAATTAGATGGCTCTCCAAAGTAGAAAAAGAGTGATATGAGAGCTTGAAAAACCTTACCATTCCCAACTATTGGAAACTGCGATCTCATTGGTGCTCTTCATTGGCTCCATTTGAATAACCATAATTGCATCCCTAAATGAATGGACACTCTTATCCATTAGTGGTTGGACAAAAGGGCGCATCAATAGTATTTGTGTCCCTTGAAGAAGGCATACAACTATTCACTAGTGATCAAAATGAAGGAGTTTATGTGGGACAAAGCTAATTACATGTTCAACAAAGGTGTTAGATCACCCTGACACTTAGACCCTTGCTTAAACCACAAGTGGAGAATTATGTGAAAATGATTTAATCACAAAAATATATAACAAAATAAGCTCAAGTAACAATATAGCAAGGCAATAACCAATATAAATGAACCCAAATGAGTGGTGGTGTGTTAATGCAAGAAATAGTCACTAAGCTGCTTTCTTTGGTGAATTGATCAAACGTAAAATTATACTAAGTGGCATTGAACTTTATTCATTGAGCTCTCTTAAACGAATTTGTCAAATACAAGAGGGATAAGTTATTATCAAATACAAGGGAGATAAGTGAAGTGTGCTAAAATAAGTAAAAAAAGAAGGAATAAACACACAAAGAGAAGGAGAATATAGAAGAAACAACAATTATTAAAGAGGTTCTCAACTAGTACTCTTCTTTTCTATAATACTAAAACTTTGCTACAAATTGTATTTTTATTGTTAATCAAAGCCTAAGCATGGATTAATTGTAAGTTATTAATCACATTATGGGTATATTTGGGTAGATGGGAGAATAGATATATGATGTTGGTGGAGAATAATGCGGTCCTACAATATTTTAGTTCCCGTAACTTAGAACGATGACCTCTGTTGGAAACCTTAGATTTGGAATTTTTCTCTGAAGTTTAACAGTAGATTCATCTAGATGTCTAGTCTAAACTACTAAAATTCATCTCATTTGGACACTATTTAAGGGTGAACTTTAATTAACATGTAGAGCCTCTCATTGCAGTTTCTTGTTAAACCAGGTTTTGTACTAAATTAGGTGAATTCATTAACACACTTACATATTGGATTTGTCCATCAAATTTTCTAGAAATCATTACTGAAATGTGGAGGTCAGGTGTGAAAAGTTTCAGCTAGCTTAGAGTCTATTTAGGGGATGAACCAACTATGAAATTCCTAGGGTGCAGAACTATTAGGTTGCAGATTAGATTTAAATAAATTAATTGATGAGGCAAATAGAGGTAATTCCACTTAAAAATTTTCACAAACATTAATCCCAGTGGTTACTATCATATACTAAAATTTCATAACATGTGGACTCCATTTAGACACAACAGAATTTAGTAGCTTGAAGTATGCGGGACTATTTCAAGAGTTCCAGATTGTTAAGCTTTTTTGGTCATTTTAGTTCAAGATCTAGATCGAGGAGTCTCAACATGAAATCCTATACAAATGTTAATCTGGGTGTCTAGTGTTGGGCCCTTAATTAAGCTCTGATACCACTTGCTAGACCCTTTGGGCCCACACCTAAGCTCCGAAACCACTGTTGGACCCTTCGGGCCCCCAAAAGGGACATTAAACTACCAAAGGAAACTCGCAATAGGTGTTACGAGGCTCTCTTAATCCAAAAATTAACTTAAGGAATAAGGATTTCCCATTAGCCTATATACAAGTCACCAATAACCTTTACGACCGATGTGAGACAAACCCAACAACTCCCCTTCACACATCGGGCGTGGCCCGAAACCATCATCGTCTAATAACACTCCCCTTAAATCAGACAGCACCCACCATCAGGTGGAACCCATGAAGGAAACAATAACAATCGGCATAGGCAAACCTGGTTCGAACTTGGCTCTGATACCACTTGTTGGGCCCTTTGGGCCCTTAATTAAGCTTTGATACCACTTGTTAGGCCCTTTAGGCCCACACCCAAGCTCCGAAACCATTATTAGACCCTTCGAGCCCCCAAAAGGGAGATTAAACTACCAAAGAAAACTCACAATAGGTGTCACAGGCATCTCTTAATCCAAAAATTAGCTTAAGGAATAAGGCTTTCCCATTAGCCATATACAAGTCACCAATAACCTCTACGACCGATGTGGGACAAACCCAACATCTAGTTTGGGACCGTAAAAGTTTAGCTCACATTGACATTGTTTATGCTCCGAACCAATTTTATGATTTGACGCTTCCTATACCTATCGCAAAGAACCCACAACTCTAGTTTAGTTTGTGTATTTTCGTTATGGGGACAAATGTAAGAATTTTATCATAAAACTATACATGCTTGCTCCTCCAAAGGTAAGTTAGAATATAGAAAATTTTAGAATTTTTCGATGTCATCTGGGCTTTAAGCAAAAATCAAAATTAGTCTTTGTACAGAACTGTCTATGGGAACTCAGGAAAGGAGAAATTTAGCATTTTTGTTGATGGATCAAATGGGAGAAGTTTTCCATAAAATTTAATGGGCTTGCTCAACTAAATGCTTAGTTTAATTCTGCAAAATGTTAGCTAATTTAGAGGTTGTGAACAAAATTCTTATGTGATAGCTATATAATCTGTGATGTACATGTAAAAATATGCTCTGAGTTTAGTTTTTAATTTCATCAATCAAATTATAGTAAAACTTAATGAAACTTGGCATGTAGAATCTCTAAAATTCTAATCTAAGTTTGGGAATTAAACGTCAAAAAATTTGGAGATCATTTGATGACCAAATAAATTACAAGTATGATATGTTCTATTTGTTATATGGTGACTTTGGTTATGCTCGGAGATTACTTCACTAAGGGGTAGGGTTGTTCCCCGGCCGAGTTAATTCATGAGCTTTAGCAACTCGGCTTGGTTCAACTCGAACTCGATGATAAAATAGCCCGACTCAATAACTTGAAATTACCAAACCGAGTTTAATAAAACTTAATTCGAGTTGACTCAAGAGAAATTCAACTCGTGAATCAAATCGGCTCTTAACTCAACTCGATTTGACTAAGCATATACTCAACGTAGTATGACATTTATTATACCCATACCAATATACAAAAATTATTCTAAGTTTCCAACTTGTCTAATTATTATGGTTCACATTCACAATACACCAAATTGACATTTTCCAACCTATAATAATGATTAAATACACCCTTAATTGACATTTTCCAACTCTAATAATGGCCATAATACAAATTACAAAACATTCTAGCATAGTAGCACTCATTGCAGTTCAATCTCATTAATAGGTAGTTCAAACAAACTATTGCAGTCCAAACTCATCTGTTCACGAGCCTATGAGAAGAAGTTAGGTCATCTCTTTTCTCCTCCTTGGTCCTTAGTTCTTTAATCTTTAGAAGAAGTTAGGTCATCTCTTTTCTCCCTCTTGGTCCTTAGCTCTTTGATCTTTAGAAGAAGGCCTACCTACGAAGCTAGAGCAGTGGGTGGGGAAAAGTAGCGTACTTTCATTAAACAACTTACTTTCATTGAAACTAGAGCAATGGGTGGTAAATAACAGTTTTGCTATATAAATTGAACAAGTTACTTTCATTGAAGCTAGAGCAGTGGGTGGTAAATAACAGCTTGGACTTCCTTTCAAGTAATACATGGTATGAATCTTCATTCGGAGAGGTGGGGTAGCCCTGCAAACGTTGAAGAAGAAATCTTTCATCTATGTGTCCTCTCTTGTTCACCTAAAGCCTAAAGGTAATTTGTTTTTATCGTTTACTCTATCACTCCACTTTTCCACTGTTGTTCCTTCTCCTTTATGCTTATTTGTAGGGAATGATCAGATAGATGGATAAATATTATAAAAGACATGACAATTGATGTCAACAATAAAAATGAAAATTAGAATCATATAGTAGGATGAAATTAAAATAGCTTGTTTTCAGCAATGACCTATATATTTTTTTCAACATAATCTTGTAGCTCATCTTAATATAGAGCCTTTGTGAATTGTGACCTTCTAGCTCTGCCCAAGGCAAGGCCCATTTTTCATTATCTCACTCTGCCACCGCCCACTAGCATAATAGCTTGCTCATTTTCTGTCACCATATACCCATATATGGAAGTGAAAAAACAGTTAAGTGTTAATGTTAACAGAAATAGTTTACTCAATACAGATAGAGAGTTTCAACTAATAATGTTTTGTAGAGTTGAGACTTATTATCTTTCATTGTATCAAAGATCTTTTCTTTATACAATCTTGAGATAAAGCAACCACCTTGTATTGTTAAGAAAGATCCAGAACAGTCAAAACATGGTGAATTGGTGATCCACATCACTTGCAAAACAAAAATAAAGAAAAAGTTTATGCTACAAGTTTTGCCATTTTGGAACATAAGTATGCTCCCAAAATAATTCAAACAAATGTTATTCATAAAACTATGAAAAAGGTATATACCTTGTTTCCACTTTTGTTTATAGGCATGGCTGATAACATCGCCTCTCCATTTCTAGAGGTCCTTGCAACCACAACACAGGAGGCTAATATTAAAGATACTTCAAATGATGATGTGACTGAAATCCAAACAATAGTGAAATCAAAAGTTTGGGAAGAATAGAAAAAAGTGAAATTACCTATTGTAAAACTTTGTATAAGTTGTCAAAGACTGGTTCCACAAGTACCCTAAAAGACATTTGGAAAATTGTAAGAAGTGTAAAAGAGCTAAGAAGGTGCAAAAACATATCAGTTTGGAGCCAATACAAGAAGAAGAGGGTAATGTAATAATTACAAATTTCAAGTATGATAGGGAAAAATCTATGAGAGTTCTTGCAAAAATGATTATAGTAGATGAGAAGCCATTCAAATTTGTTGAAAGTAAGTTGTTCAATTTGTATTGCAAAACTCTCCAACCACGACATGATAAATGGTCTCGACATGATATTCGAAAGGAGTGCTTGAAGATTACTAAGAAGAAAAAGTTAAAATCAAGAATGAATTGGAAGATGTTACCCTTGTTTGCCTCACAACAGATTGTTGGACTTCAAGGATGACAAAAGCTTATGTTTGTGTGATTGCTCATTATGTAACAAAAAGTTGGAAGCTGCACAAAAAATATTGGCATTCCATTATTTTCCTCCTCCACACACAAGGCAAGCAATGACAAATATTATAACTAAATTTATGAGAGAATGGAGTTTGGAAGGTAAAGTATTCATGATTACCATTGATAATGCTATTTCAAATGATAGTATGATTAAAATATTAAAAGTGGTTTCTAACATAGTAGTATCTTACATCTTACAAACATATTCCACATGAGGCGCAGTGCACATGTTCTGAATGTGATTGTCCAATATGGTTTGAAGCATATAGAGCGGCTGCTACATACTGAGCAAGAAACAACCAAGTATGTTAAAAGTTCTTCACACTAAAAGCTAGATTTTGAACCTTCCTTAGCACACTTCAACCTAACTGGGAAAAAAGAGTTGATACTAGATGTGTAGACAAGGTGGAATTCAACTTATCTCATGTTGAAAGCAACAAAAGATGTCAGACTAGCTTTTGCACATTATAGGGATACAAACTCTAACTACAAATAATGCTCCTCTAGTGAAGATTGGAAAAAATATGCAGATATTGAAGAACTATCAGAGAAGTTCTACCATGCAACTGAACTAATATTTGGATCTAAATATCGAACATCTAATCTTTTCTTACCGATGATGTGGAGGATTAAGTGTGCATTGACTCGTGAACTTAAATATGAACAAGCTTTCATGGAGCCTATGATTGAAGCTATGCAAGAGAAATTTGAAAAATATTAGTCACAATGCAACTTGGTGTTGGCAATTGCAACTATTTTGGATCCCAAATATAAGCTAATGATGATTAAGTTTTTCTTTCATCAAATCTACAAAGAAAGTGCAAAAGTAGAGGTAAAGAAGGTGATGGATGCTTTCAAGGATATTTTTGATATCTATACACTTCGAAGTGATTCAGATGTAGATGATTTAGGTAAAATGGATGTTGGACCTAAAAATAGTTACTACAACATGTTTGATGATGATGCCTACAACAAATTTGTCCAAGAAGTTGAAAAAAATAAGGAGACATCAAAATCAATATTAGATACTTATTTGGACAATCCCTTAGAAAAAGTTGTAAAAGAGGCTGAATTTGATCTTCTAGATTATTGGAAACACAAAGCAAACAAGTACAAAATACTATCAGCCATGGCAAGAGAAATTTTATCTATTCCACTTACAATAGTTGCCTCTGAATCTACATTTAGCATAGGTCAAAGGTTGATCAGCGAGCATAGAAGTAGTTAGAAATCTAAAACTGCAGAGACGCTTATTTGTTCACAAGACTGGTTATGCCCAATGTACCTTGAATCTGATGAATCCGAAGAGCAAGAAGAATAAAAGTAAAGTTAGCATGCTTTGTATGACATCATTATGCTAGTACTTGTTCTCAGTATCATTATTTCGTTTGAACTTAATTGTGACTTGCTTTGCACTTATCTTGCTATTTTATTAGACTTACTATTTTTCTCTCATTGTAATTTGTGGTGCTTGATAATTTTGAAAGTTGGTATAGAAGTTTACACCCTAAGTAAATTGTAAAAAGCAGTTACATCACTAAATTTTTTTGACAATTAAAATTAGGAACTATTTAATAACATAACACGTGTTTAAAATTTGTAGTGATCTAGTAAATTATAAATAACAGCTACTTATACACATATGACTATGTAGTGTTTATTTAACATATATATAATAGTTATAATACTTGATAATTTAGAAAATTAGTAACAGCAATTAAAAGAAAATTATATATGTGACCTATGTTCTTATAGAAGATTTTGCAAGAAAATAAATTGAAAAGCAAGATTGTATACTTACTTAGCCTACAATCCTCTCCTTCAAGAAGTCTAACTTCTCAGAATATGTCTAGTCCATGAAAAATATAATGAACACTTTTAGAGTTCATTAGAAAAAAAATATCGTAAAAAAGTGTACAAAATTAAAAGACAAGATAAAAAATATAAGATTATAAAAAGATAGACACAAAAACAATGAAATCCACAATACTATTAGATCTAGGATAAGAAGGGAAAGATTTATCATTTTTAAGGAAAAAACTAAATGACAAAAAAAATGATATTGGAGAAAAAAACCAAAAAATGTACAAAAATCTGTTACCTGCTACCGATCCTTCTCCCGAACACTACCTTATCACAAAAAGAATGGTAGCCAACTGGCCGTCGCCTGTCACCGCTGCTTCTCCCAAACCCTATCTTATCCTAAAGAGAATAGTGGTTGTCAGCCATCGCCGGCCACTGCTACTTCTCCCAAACTGGACCTTATCACAAATCGCCACCGCCACTCCTTCCCCCATAGCCTAATTGAAAGCACGAAAAGGCTCGAACATTTCTATTATATGGGCTCAGGTCGATGCCGGTTCTCTTGTGCTTTAGGAAGCCTGACTCATATTGGATCGGATAAATCCCGAACATGTTATGACCATGAACATGAGCTTTGAAAAACCGACTCGAACCTGCCCGTGAACAGCCCTACTAAGGGGGTTCCTCCAAGGTGTAGTCAATGATTGTTGATTTGGCGTTACGGCTAGCGTGTTCATGGCATGCATGCATTCATCTTATAGGATTTGAGTAGATTGTGTCTAGTATGTAGGTTCTTAAGGTACGAGCATGCCAATAGGTTGTATTGCATAGGGGCTCACCATTCAGGTCCATTAGGATTTCACCTTAACTTGTTCTCTACTTAGCTTTGATTAGTGTTGTTTTCATATCATGTACATTATAGGATGGTCTAGGTGTGGTTATATTGAATCTCATCTAGTCTAGACTATAACAACCCATTTTGGCCAGAAGAATAGACCGAATCTTGATGTTAAAAATTGAAAAACTATTCATTAGACTACTATCATATAAAAATTACGAAAGCAAAACTTAACCTTCAAGGAGGCCTAAGGCAGACACTTATGGGACTTTCATACAATGCGTGCTTATCACACTAATATAGAAAGGATCTTAAATTTGAGGGTTCGTCAATGAGCACTCCAAGCCACATAAGAGGTAGTATTCCCCTAACAACTAAGACGATGATTTTCATATAAAATGATCAATCCAAACACACATAGGCAACATCCCCCAATGTAGCTAAGAGATTGAGTTCTTCAAAGATGTAGATGCTTATTATACTAACATAGGAAGGATCCTAAACTTGAGGGCTCTTGAAAGAGCACTCAGAGCCACAGAAGAGACAACACCTCCCCAGCAACTAAGAGGGTGATTTTCATATGCAATGATCACTCCAAGGTACATGATGGAAATACCCCCAATGCAGTTAAAAAGTTGAGTTCTTAAAAGATGTGGATGCAATACCCAATTCTTATAATTATTCTAGTGATTTGGTTTAGGTATCTTATTACTTGATGCTGATGAATTGTGCTAAAGTAAACACTGGGTCGTAGTTACCTGTTCCACACACGTCACAACAAATAAATTAAATCACAGATTCAACATCGCGTGCCACAACGTTATACTCCAACACTTTGTCTTCACATGGACTCTTCGCAATCTATGAACTGCAAGTTCTTCTAGGCCACGTTTCTCTAATAATCACACACAATTGTAACAAAATATGTTTCATATACCTTAAATTGCTCTTCTTCGTGCTCCGAGACTTTAAAGCTTACACACCCTGGAGACGATATTTAGCCTTGCCCCACAGTTCAATACCGTGCATGGCAGTTATTATAATAATATAAAGGCACACATACGTACACCAACTATGACATTCACCCAATCTAGAATCACATATACTACACGAATTCATGGCACATGCACAATAATACAGGCCAAATTTCCATACATAATACAAAATACATAACACATAGCCCATGCAACCATTATGAGTCACAAATCCACAGGCCTAAGCTGGCCAATGCCACTCAGCCTCACCTACATACATATAAAAAAATATGTAAGTGATAAATAAATTTAATTATTGGTTCGAAATAACAATGATATTTCAAGACTTGCAAATGAGTACTTCGTTACCCACAAAAAAACTTATAAATTATAGAAAAAGCATCATAGGGTTGTAAGCAAGAACAAATTACATAAAATAGGCCAGCACATAGCTTGACAAAACATGCGTACATACAGAGCTTACAACCTCACATCCTCAATACAACACCGGCCATGGTACTCAGATGGCATTTGAACAGTTTGTTAATTTAGTGCAACGAATTTTGTAAATGCGTTGCATTATGCAGTACCCTCATACATTGCGTTACTTTAGTATTAGTGCAATTCATACTAACTGTACAATAATGTTCATAAAATGAAAACCTCAACCTTGATGATTTGTTAAAACTCGATACTCAAGGAGTCAAGAAGAGATGAAGTGGATGAGTCATACAGACCTAGATGATTGAAACTCCTCACCCAAAATTAGCGAGCTCACCTCGCATATCATAACAATAAGATGCAACCTGAATCACAATCATATCACATTGACATGTAAAAATAAACAATGCATCCACACATGCACGACATTGAAACTTAATTAACTTATTTTTCTTACTTAGTGAAGTATTAAACGTCATCAAGTAGTATTAATTATGGTTTAGGTTTTCATGTAAACTTAGTGAAAAGATCCAAACTTTGGGTTTTCTTGAATGGACTTAACCAACCAAATTTTTGGACGGGCCAAATGGTGTTCAAATGCATTGAGTAAAGGTTTGGTATAAATATTACCAAGTGCTCGCCTATGGGCCAACATGGAATACAAGGCCTACAATGTTAGGCTAAGGTACTGGGAACAATATTCCTAGGCTGCGCACTAATTTTTTTATGTGTTGTTCATGGATTTGGAGACTTTAAATAAGCTTGGGTAAAAGGGTAGGGATAAAGAACAACATTAGAAGGTCAGGTCAAAAGACCATGTAATAAGGCTTGAATGGGCTCGGAAAGGTCATACATTGACCAAGGAATTCTAGATCTAGCTAGACCTAAGTAGATTAGAAAATTTCTATCAAATTATCTACCCAAACCAATGGCCATGAAAATTTGTAGAGACCCTACAAGAACACATCCTATGGTCTGGGTGAAATTTCCTATAATTTTACCACCCACATAGGCTAAACAAATTTTGCAACCGGAGCTAGGGAATAAGGGTACACTTCTCATTCCTATACACTCCCAAAATCTAAGCTAGCTATCCACATAAATGAATTTTAGCTATCCCTAAATTTTACACATTGACAGTAGACAATTAGTTCGTCCAGATAAAATTTTTAGAGATTTTGCAAAAAAATTTAACGGCTCAACTAAGAGCACAATCACAGAACATTACCAAGCAAACTAGAAACATAGCATACACATACAATGGTCAGGGTTGTTAAGGCCCTTAATGAAGTCATTTTAGCTTGAAATTTTAGTGAGACATAGCCAACACTTGCCACAACCATCATTCAAAAGAGTGTATGCAAAAATTCCCACAAAAGGGGACAAAATTAAATAAAGTGGCTGATAGGCTACTACAAATTGTAAAGCTGCCAACTTTCTCCGACATTGACTCCTATACATGCTGATACGGACCAAAAAATAAAAAACATGTCTCAACATTGTAGATCTACCCCTTATCAACAAGACATATATAATAGCATACAAAAATACTATGTAAAGCAAAAGTTATAGCAAATCTGTCCAGACTCTGCATGATAAAAAACATATAACTATTTAATGCAATATGTAAAAATTATAAAACTAAAACCTAAATGCTCCTACAACAATCATCTAGATCAGAATAATATCAAAACAATATAAATAATACACCACACGGAGCAATAGCATGCAAGAACATGAATAAAGCACCCAAATGGGGGAGAACCTTACCTCTAAAGCACCAAGGGGAGGTCTCATGGGGCTTTCTACCCCAAGAATTACAATCCTAGGAGCCTAGGAAGGCTTGGAGAAGCTTAGATGACCAAGGAGAAGCCAAGGGAGGAAGGGAAGAAATGGAGGAAAGGAAGGTAGGTTTTACAGAAACGGGAAAATCTACCATCTACCATAGGCATGATCCACTAATGTCACCAAAAAGGTGTTACACCTAATAAAATATGGGCACCACATCCAATGAGGTATGGCTGGCCCAAAACCCAAAACATGGTCTTTTCACCCTAAAGCAGCGGGGATGACCTCTAGAATCGAGTTATGGGTCTTGCAGAGGCTATGAATATCTCAAAGAAGTTTTAAATATACGGCAAGCAAACAAGACTCATGAGGGGCTTGGTCCTAATGTCTAACTAAACTTGACTTGATTGAACTAGAAATAAAAAGGTTGGATGTGTAGTGTTCAAACAAGCGAACTGATCACTCAAGGAGGTTAAGGTCATGCAAAGATACACGATGTCATACTCGAACCACGACATGCATGGTCGGACCCAACTAACCTGATCTGGGTTAAAATTAAACCGCCTCAAAAACCCTCGGATGAACAACCCAAATTTTACATGGACTATCTAAGTGGTTTTTCTCTAAGGATTAATAACGCATGACGATGAGATCTTTCGATTCATTTTTGAAGTTATCTCCATTACAATTTGCCTTTAAGCCTATAATATTTTCCTTGATCCGGAACTTATATTTATGTATGTTTTTTGATGTCTTGATCTGCTCTGATGGGAGGCATATAGAGGAAGTGGAGATGTCCTATCTAAATCTTCTATAGTTCGATATTTTGACCCTATTATGAGTGTTCTCCTATGCATGGGTAGCCTCACTCTCAACGGAGGCCTAGGGTATTTTTGATTTGTATATTTTCTATAATGTTATGATGTGATGTATTTTGGTGAGCTGTTAAACTCATCTGCCACTTTACATATGTCATTCTTTTTTGGCTGGTAATCTTTCGTTTACTAACGTTGTTTTTATTATGTAGGTATGTCTAAGTGATGCCAAATTTATGATCACAGCAAGGATTTTGTGTTTCCGTAGACTTGTACGGTTGAAATCAAAATTTATAAATTATTAACTATTTATCGTCGATCATAATGGTCAAAACACTATAGTGGTAGACAATTATAAAAGTAGTAATGGTTAATGGTCAAAAATTAGTAAATAATAATCATAGATACCTTCGACCACACAGTAACCACATCACTTACACCCCTAATTAAAATAATAAATATACTTTATTGGAACTCTTGATAGTGAGTCGATTAATTGTTTTGGTTACTCAGCATCACATTTTATGTTTATCTAGCTTTCCACTAGATTTTGGGTAGCGCAATAGAAAAGTTTTACATCTACATGTGCAATGTAATAGGCAGTGTCTTGTGTGTTGTGTATATATATATATATGTGAGTTCTTACCCTTCTGTAATTAACAGATAGTCATTTTAGATCGAAGCTCATGAACTATTATCTCACTATTCTAATAAGTACAATACTTCTCTCCAAAACGTAGAAAGATAATTATGTCTTTGCCATGTACTTGTTTTGGGTTTTCCAAGTAAGATATCTACTAAGCCTCCATCAAAAAGATAATATTATGTGGAGTGATTCTTTGCAATATATGACGTAGTAATAAGTGAGCAAATAACAAAATGGACAAAGGTTTTCTATTGGTATTGGCACAAGTAGCAAACAAATAAATAAGAACAAACTACCAAATCAAACAAAAGGAGTACAATCTTTTTAAAAAAATGCTTTGTACAAAAAGCTCTTATAAAAATTTGTCATTATCCCCCCAAAATTCTCTGGATCTAGTTTTTGTGCAAATTTATTTTTCCTTCTTATCATCATCTTGGGGATGGAAAAAACAAAGAATCATGGGAGTTGTTGGGAACAAACTCTTGAATACTATAGGTAGAACTTGAACATTCCAAAGTTCTTATGTGAACAGCTAAACAGTCCTTCAATTCTTGCGCCACAATATTCATACTTGGCCTATGTGCGGATTTGGCTGATGTGCATGAAACCGCTAAAGCTATCACTTTTTGGCAGAATCAACATCGAACTTGTTCCTTAATCTAACATCTATAACTTCTAAAATATTTCCCTCCATGTCAAAACCACCAATCCATTGAACAATGCCCACCCTCTCTAAGCTAGTCTGGATGATGGGTAGTTGGCCGGTGATGAGCTCCAATAGAACGATGCCAAAACTATAGACATCCGTCTTCTCGTTCACATTATAGGACATACAGTACCTGGTTTAGCATTGAAAGGTATTTCAAGTTAATAAATTTAATGGATCTGACAACATTATAAACAAATGAAAATTGTCCACTGATGAAGAGGGAACTCTATACCACATGACCACTAGAGGTATCAAAAGATTAAAGGAATTTAATTAATACCTAACAAAAAATACAAAAAAAACACACAAATAATATGCTCCGACATCTTGTAAGATAAGGCTTAAAAAAGGACAAGCTATATACAACTCCAATTTACAAATAAAGGACACTTTAATTTTATAAAAATTTAGACAAAGTCACTCTTAAATTGGATACTGATTATTCTCGATGTTTAAAAATCCTGTCCTAATGCTAACAATCACACAACAACATAATAAACTAATAATTTTCATAATGCCACTTAGGGTCATCATTTTCCCAAGCCATAGGCACACAACATTTCTTGCAGTCATAGCAAAAGTTCATATTTTGTGTGCCTCGAGTTGCATGAGCCACATAACTAAAATGAACACTTAGCCCTTCTCATGCAAACATTTAGTATGATCTAAGCTTAGTGTTCCACATGATATATGACAACGTTGACTACAAATAACTTTACATAAGCTAGGCGAAATACTGCACTTTGTGCGATCTATTTTGGAAATAGATTAAGAATGTAGAGATAAATGTTTGTTAAATACGAGAACATATAGATTTTGATTTTAGAGATAAACTCTAACCAAATAAAGAGATGGATTAAAATATTTAACTTATGATTTTTTTATATTTTAATTGGCTGAATGTGCCACTTTTAATCACAACTCATTTTTTGATAGCCCTTATTCATAATAAGAGTTGATGTGTGAACTTAATCACTTTGAATAAACTTTTTTTAAACTGATAAAAGTATAGACACGCAACAAGAGTTAAATGGGAATACGAGAACCAAATATATAATTAACGTTATAAGATTTTAGGGGCTACATGCATTCATGATATTGAAAAAATCATATGCTTTATATGAAGATATGCAGGCTGTTACTAGTCTATGTGAGTTCTATTTGACTAGCTAGCATGAATGAAACAAAAAATCTATAAAATCTATAAATGATAATTCATGGCAAAAGCATTAATCTTTTAATAAAAAATTATTTATTTTCATAGTATTTATGTGAAGTCCATGTTTTGATGATAATTACCTAGAACTCTCGGTGTCAAAAATTGTTACATGTAAGCTAAAGTTACAAGGTCACGAAATGTCTTGGTTGAAAATAGAGCTTATGCAAACTCCTCATTTTAAAAAGGTATAACTTTCATCATAAATGAATTTTGATTATGAAACTTGCTAAGAGTGATAGAAGACTTCAAGAGCTTTCCAATACTTCAATAATCACCCAAATTGGAGTTCTCTATAGAAGTTATGACATCTCAACAACTACAAAATTCTTGGTGAGTTGTTTGATTGACTATGGGCAAATCAATCAGCAACTGAATGTGCAGTTTACAAAGCATTATGAAATTAACAAATAGATCATTGAAAAAACTCCAACACAACTGTAAAAAAATTGATCATGAATCGGCTCAAGGCATAATAATAATTTCAAGTCCAGTAGCCAAACGATGTCAAGAGGATGATTGTTAGATTAATTGGCAGTCGATCGAGGCCTAGCTTTGGAAAAAATAGTTGTTGAAAAAGATGATGTGTCAAATTTAAAAGCATATCGGCAACTTTCTTAGATAGGAGACTTCAGCCTATAATTAAAATCTTTGAATGGTGTTTTTGAGGAACTCTTAGGAGGTTTCAAGTATGAAGTAATGAATTTAGAGATCACCTTGCTTGTAATATCTATATGCTTTCATTTTCACATATAAGTGCATTGTATTAGCTTAAGGCATGTGTGTTGAAGACTTGGTGTGGTTACTACATATGTTAAGATATTGTTTTACACTCCGATTGTGTTGGATGTGTGACTGTAAAAGGCCATTTGCCTAATGGTTTTCATGTCGGTTTAATCTTTACATGGATTTGGTTAGTTGGGTTTGGCCCTTTTTATTGTGGTTGGAGTATCATATGATGTATATTTGTTGGCCCTAGCCTTCTTCGACTTTTGGTACCCCCGTTGAAGCTACATTCTCGACCTTTGCTTTTTGGTTTAATTGAATCAAGTCTAGTTAGACGCATAGACAAAGCCCCTCACGAGTCTAGTTTGCTTGTTGTGTGCTTGCAACACCTTTTCGGAAAATCCTAACCCTTATAGGACCAGCAGTGCAGTTCTCAAGGTTGTCTTGGCTGCCTTAACGTTGTAACCCTATGTGCGTGCAACCTGCATTGAGAATAAGGACGCCCTCTTAGCATCATTTGTGCCTGCTCTTTTTAAGGTTAGGGTTTCAGAGAAGGGCGCAAAGGCCTTCGTACAGTGCACTTGAGCCCAAATTTGAAATCTCACACCCCCCCATTTTTCCTTCTAGCACAAAGGAGCTGTGAAGGGCCCTTTCACCCAGAAGTTTGACCTAGATTTTATGTGTGGTTCAGTTCACCTTTGGTGTGGCTGGTCTGGGTTTCTACAGAATCCATGGTCCATTTTCCAGAGAATCCATGGTCCATTTTCCAGAGGTCAGTGCCTTCACTGTTTCCCTTCTCTATAAATTCAGTCCTTCTCCCTCATTTTTCACCCTTTACTATCCTTCCCTCTGACCATCCCTTGCATCTTGGATTCCCCTCTTCTTCTCCAGCCTTCCCAACATCCTCTAGCCTCTCCAAGTTTGGCCTAGCCACTAGGCTATAAGTCTTAGAATAGGAAGCCCCTAGGGACCGGTTGAGGTAAAGGTTCATCCTTTCTACCTCTCCTTAGTGTTGTATGCTTCTATTTTTGTACGTGATTGCATGATTATAATTTTTTAGACTTTGTTTCATGTATATATCTGTGTTAGAATTCTTCAGAACTTGGAATCTTAAATTTTTCATGTTTATAAAAATAGTTATCTATTTTTGAATGCAACATGGTCTTCAGTTTGCACTGTTTCGGGTACAAAATTCATATTTCATGCTGTAGGTTGCATTTTTGAACGATCATGATATTGTTGTGTTCATAAGAGCAATATCTACAAATTTTATCTGCATGATGTCAACTGATGGTGCATGTAAGACCATGTATGGGTGCAGAATTGGGAGAAAGGTGACAACTTTCCTACTCACATGGACTTGGCCACCCCTTTCCCCAATTTTTACACCCTTTTGTAACCTATGCTTGATGGATATCTTTTGTAAATTTTATATCTATGTGTTAGCATGCTCATGTAAAAATACCTTGCAAAGATAAACACCTTAAAGGGTTGAACAAATGCCTAATCACGTTTTGTGCTTCCTGTGCTATTGATTTGTCCTGCCATGCTCTGAGTTTGTGCACCTTAGTAAACTTGCTAGAAGACCACATTAAAATCTGTAAAAATCATGTGTGGCCTCACTAATTACCTACTATAAATATGTCAATTTTCATCGCAATTAAAAATCATTTAGGTGGTTAGTTTATTCAGACTTCTAGAGTGTGTAGGAACGGACGGTGAATCCCTAGTTCTTTAACTTCGGATATAAAATCCGTAAACCTAGCTAATTTCTGGTGCAACTTCACCAAGACCTTAGTATGTGTCCTAGTAATATCGCCAACAATTTGGGAGCAATGGCTTAGTTGATTTTGCCTTATGAATTTCCCAAGACAAGTAGGTCGAGCCAACTCCACAAATGACCTAGCCAATACCTTCCATTCCTGAGTCTACTCAGGACCAAGTCCTTAGAGTTTGGACTTTAAAACTTATAGGATTCAAGCCCACGGTGTTGGCTAACCCTACCATTTTATCCAGGACCCATTTAGAGTCTCCAAGCCCATGAACGAGATTTAGAAAAATTGCGGCCCAAGCACGATGTTGCCAACACCTTATTCTAACTTTAGTAGGCCTTGTATACTATGTTAGCCAATGGTACGTGGAAATTTTTATACCAAACCCTTAGAGTGTCATGGCTTAGTGGTCCAAATCTTAGTCTATTTGGACACTGCTTGGCCAATCCAAAAAATCATCAGTTAAATCTATTCGATAAAAAAATGTTGAACTTTTCTACGAAGTGTACTTGCAACCTAAACTCTAATTAAGACAACATAATGAGTTTTAACGCTTCATTAAGCAAGATAATTTGGTTTATTATGTTCTTTTTGTCATGAATGTGTTGAGACCTCGCCTCATTTTGTATGTCGATGTGATCCGATTTTTATTCGGGTTTCATATCTTAATAAATTACGTAGGCTGAGCTTGTCGACGAAGGGCGCAAAGCTCCATTCATCCTGGTCTGTTGGACTTCTTTCGCTTCCTATCCACTTAGCTCATGTATGTGTCGAGTTTAACTCAATTTTAGATGTAGAACAATCTTGGTGCTTTTTATCGGATCCTTGCAGTGCAGGCCATCTAGCCGAGTTTTTCGTAAGTTTAATGAAAATTCAAGGTTGAGATGCTTTGATGGTTTTCAAAAGCTAAGCTCCAGAATCTTATTACGCAAATCCCTGCCAAAGCCTAATATATCTAAGTATACAAGAGTCTCAATTTTATGAATATGAAAGATCTGTGCGGGTAGTATGAATTGCACTAATACTCCTTTATATCTTAAAAGTAGTGCAATATAAGAGGGTACTAAATAACACAATACATCCCAAAATTTGTGGTACTAATTCAACAATGTTTATTTGTCATCTGAGTACCATGAAAGGTGTCATATGAAGGATATGAGGGCATGGGCTTTCTATGTAATTATGATCTTTGCCGAGCATGTGCTCCAGTATGTTTAATTTATTTTAATCTTCCTTATGCTATGAGGCTTTTCATAAGTTTTTATTTGGTTACACCTGTGTGAGTGTGTGTGTGCAAAGAAACATGATTTGGAGGAGGGTATAGGTCATGCGGTGTGAAGAGTTCACGTGAACACCGAGTGTTAGGGTTTGATGCCTTAACATTCAATAATGCCTCTGTGTTTTTAATTTACCTTGTGTGGGTATGTGGAACCGGTAACCACAACCAAGTATTTACATAATTACAGGATCATCAATATTAAACAATTAAGTTACCTAATCCAATCATTAAAACTAAGTATAAGAACTAGATCATGCATCTATATCTTTCAAGTTCAACCTCTTAGTTGCATTGGATGTGTTGGCTTTGTGTACCTCAAAGTGATCATTGCACATGAAAGTCACCCTTTTAGTTGCAGGGGAGTTGTTGTCTTTCTTGTGGCTCGTAGTGTTCATTCAAGCCGTCCTATATAGTATAATTCAGCATCCATTGTATGAAATCCGGTATGGTGTCCGTCTTAAGCCTCCTTGAGGATTGAGATCCGCTTCTATAAAGTTGGTACAAAGGTAGTTAAACAAATAGCTTTCCAAATTACAATATCAAGGATCGATCTGTTCTTCGAGCCGGTTGGGGTGTTACAATGAGAGTGAAACATCTATTCCTTGATATTGAGGAAAAGTGCTTTCTTGTTTGCTTGCCTATAAAGTGTGCATGTGGAATACTCCCGGGCTCTAGGGAAGAGCTTGGAGAGGTGTAGGCCCATTGGTTTTGAGGAAAGTTGGCGAAGGTGTATGTTCCCTTGGTTGTAAGGAGGGCCGGTGGAGGAGGAGACTTCTTAGCACAAATTAGAGCCATTGAAGAAGAGGGTCATTGGCTCTTGGTGTAAAACACGTGACGCGAGTCAGAGTTTTATAGTCAGAATAGATTGTTTTGACACTTATTTTCAGTTAAGTCAATTTCACAACACGAACACTAAGCTAAAACCGGTCGTCTATATGATCCATGAGGTCATGTATACCCAAGTATATGATGATAACATCATAAGAGAGCAGTATAATGAGTTATCAGAATATATGAGAATATGTCTAAATATTTATTTATTTATTTATTAGATTTATGCCACAAGTGGAGGTTACCGTACCTAGGGCAATTTATTAAACCGACCAAAGTCAGTGAAATGACAAAGGCATTGGTTAAACTACAACATTGTTACCAAGTTAGAACGAGTTATTTATTAGTTTTAGGTGAGTTAATAGATAAAAGAACATGTTATTTTATTTTATTGGGCATATTTTATATTTTTTGTATTTTATCATATTTACTTTATATTTATTTAGAATTTATTTCGTAATATTGGCTCAAGTTGGGAGCGAGTAAAGTTTTAATTATGAAATTGCCCTTGACACCTCCTTCTTCTCCCCTGATCAATCTTCTCCTCCTCTAAACGCTGCCCAACCTGTTTTTCTTCTTGACCTCCACCGGCAACCTCCTCAGTGCCTCCGGTCACCAGAACCACCCTAGCGACCACACCTCACCGATGCTGCCCTCACCCCCACCTCCCTTTTCTCCCTCCCCTTCCGCCCTTTCTCTCCTAGTTCTCCTCATGGTTTACCAGCCGCCGCCTTGCGGGTGTCACCGCCGGCCACCAACTCCCACCACAACCTCCGGTAACGCTCCCTCTCTTTCCCCACTCTTTCCCAAGCCTAGACCACCACATGCACGGCGACCAAAGTGTGACCCAAGGCCGCCGCTTGCATGTACAGTCGCCGGCCGTTCGAGCCACTGACACCCCCACCGTCAAACGGAGATCCTTACACGGCCAACCCCTACCCCGACCAGACCACCTACCTCCTCCCACGACCTCCTCTGCCCTAGTCGGGGCTGTTTTGAGCCACGGCCACCACCGCCGCCACGAGCTTTGCTGGCGGCCGAGCCCTCCGGTCCGGTCATCTCTTTCGGCAAGCTCCTCCCCACCAAGCTAGGCTCCTCCTCATCCCTCATCCCTCACAGAAGCACCACGTCTGTAGTCGCTGATTTGCGGAGTTTTAGACGGCTGCCGGCCAGTCATAGATCGGCTGGAGTAGGCCCAGCCAGGCATCCTCACGTCCTAGCCACATGCCCAAGTCCGAGTCCCAGCTAAGTCCTTCCTCGGCCGAACTGCAGCCATGCTGACAGCAATTGCGACGGTTGCTGCCGTCACCAATGTCGCCGCTTTTTGCAACGACACTAGGTATAGAATTTTACTGCCAATTAATTTGATTTTAGTTCATGATTATGGATAGCATAGCATGATTAAATTATGATAATTAATATGTATTACATCGAAGTAGAGAATATATGAAGTTAGGTATTAATTTTTACTGAACGGTGTAATTATGATTGATAGTTGGCCAGGATGAATAAAAATGCAGTTGTTTATGGAAATGTTGTAAGAGATAGCATTGGGAAATTTATAAAGGCAATCGGAGATTGAATTGTGCTAAGGTGTTGATGACCATAATTGATTACAAATGCTATGATTAAAGTAATAATTAAAACCCTAGATTTCCTTTATTTGGGTAATATGTGAATTAGTGATTAATAGGAATATTGAGTTGAACACAACATGTTACATATAGCATTAGAGTATGGATAGAATCATGGATTATGTTATTATGAATTAGAATGATGAAATGATGAGTTCATGATCTAGATTGATGTTACCCAGTAAATTAATAGATTGTAATTGGAATGGATGATAATGGTGAATTATGATTAGACATTTCAATGTTATTTGAATAGTTTATCATAACTGACTCGATAGGGATTGAATGCCCTAGTTAAGGATTTTTGTTATGTGTTGATGGAATTATACATGAGCATAAATCAAGAATTGAACATGATTTGATAATTCAGGAATCTGTTAGTAGTTATCGAGCATGAATTGAGATATCATGAAGCACTTAATAGTTATCGAGGAGATTATTAGATTATATAGCAACCAATAGTTATTTCAAAATTTCACTTGTCTTGTAATATGTCTTCTATTTGACTGTTTCTAATTGCATATGTTTAGTTGTGATCTTTATTTGACTGATTATGATTCTATATAGTTCTTCATCGCGTTCGTGCATCACAGCATGATTAGAATAGACTTTAGTATTTAGTTATGATGTGTAGGTACGAAGTAGGAGCTCGCCGCCTAGGAAAAATTCACTCAAAACTTCTGTCAGGTCCGTTCAAGACTCATCCCTGTTTTTACACTCTATTCCATCGTATGTTTGTTGTATTTCTTGTAGGATGGGTTAAGTGATGTTTTATCGAATCCCACTTAACCCGGGCCATTAATCAACCAATTTTTCAAGACCAATAACCCTAAGGATGACATCCCTCGAGTATGTTTTCGAAAACAAAATCCACCACAAGTTGCCTTTGGGCCTATTACATAAATCCCTTTTGAGGCCTATATATATTATATATATGTATATATAAAATTTTATCGTGAGACGGGAGATGGGAAAACTGGTCGCATGTACCATGAGCGAGTGCACGTTCTAGTCAAAGCGGGTTCTCCTTTAGTAAGCGTTTCATTCCTGAGGGGTCCTGACAACTTCATATTTAGTTCCTACACCCGGAGATCTTGGAGGTTTACGGGTAGTATTAAGTATAGTGCACGTCCGGATTTGTGGTTTAAAGGGTACTAAAGACGACTTCCTGAGAGTACTTGGCCTCAGTGCTCAAGGCTAGGAGAATTATGGAGGAAAAGAGATGGCCTAGGATATATTAGTAGTCCCAAGGGACAAAAAATAAATGAGAATGACAAGAGAAGCTTTAGTAGAGTAGTTAGTTTGGGATGTTATTGGGTCTACAGCTTGGTGACTCCTCAGTAAGTGCCCTTCGGAAGAGTTCTGGTGAACTATATGAATGTTTTTCTCCCTATGAGAGTTAGCTCCCATAGCCAATTTGTTAGAGTTATATTTTGGACTAGTAATACTCATTACTGACTTGCTTTTATAATATATATATATGATGACTATGAGTTGGATGAGCCATCCTGGATAGAGGAGCAATAATGTCCATTGCACACACATGTTAGATGAGATGGGAAAATTGACTCGCACTTACCATGAGCGGGTGCATGTGCCCTTCAAAGCGGGCTTTGAATTAGTGAGTGTGTTGTTCACTTCCCAAGGGATCCTGACAACTCCGCATTTGAGCTCCACACACCCGAAGAACATGGAAATTTATGGGTACTGTTATATATAGCATACGTCTGAACTTGTGGTTCAAAGGGTACTAAAGGTGACTGCCTCAGAGTACTCGGCCTTTGTGCTCAAAGCCAGGAGAATTATGGAGGAAAGGAGAGGGCTTATGATAAATTTGTAGACCCGATGGACGAGAAAATAAATTGAGAAATTGCCGAGCAAGACATTAGTAGAGTAGTCAATTCAGGATGCGACTAGCTTTGCAGCCTGGTGACTCCTCAATAGGTGCCCTTTAGAGAGTTATGGCGAAGTATATGAATGTTTTTCTTCATATGAGATTTAGCTCTCATAGCCAGTTTGTTATAGTTATATTTTAGACCAATAACGCTCGTTAATGACGTATTTTTATAATATATGTAGGTGATGGCTATGAGTTGGATGTGCTAGCCTAGACATAGGATCAATTTGTCTCTTGCGCACACATGTCAGATGATAGAATGTTTAATATTTGTTTATGATATCATTATATTGAGCATGATGTGATGAAATGTGAGATGTGATATCTGCTTGGGTAGGAGATTTTTTTAATGATGACATGTTAATATATATGTTTTAGTAAAAATATTGAGAAATTGAATATGCACAGCAAGTGGTTCATGACCCAAATATCATGGGAAATGTGAATAGAATGAACAGGTAGGTTGAGACCTAGATTCAGAGTGATTTATATAGTAAATTAAAATTCTGTATGAATGAAATGTTTGATTTATAGATATGTATTTATATATGTTGTTTTGGCAGGGTGGCCCCTAATTGCACTTTTAGGGGAGACTCTATCTCTTTTATTTTAGTAATTTTTATTATTTTATTGGATTATTTTATTTGTGAATTGGTTGACATGTCATCAATGTTGTAGCATGTTAGGGTTCTATGCATTCATCCATGCATAACAATTAGTATCTTCATCTTAAGACACCGAGAGTAGATCCACACGAGTTGGGGTTCAGGTTAGCCGACCTAACCGGGAACCGTGACATTTCGATTCAGTTCCCAAGTATTAACAAGATTTGGGGTGTTACAGTTTTTGGTACTAGAGGCACTCTCAGTCGATTAAGATGTATGACACTATTATAGGTGATGTCTGTGCCAAAGACTGCTCTGAGTTAAGCTAGCAGGTATGTTTCTATCCAATTTTCTTTACATGGAGATTTTTTTCATGTAGTTACATAACAGTGTATTTAGGGCTTGATAATAAAATGTGGAATTGGCCTTAGTTGAGCTAACAGGTAATTTCTATGGTTTTTTATCATGATATCATATTTTTTGCTCAGTTAGATGTGAGTAGTGCATATGTTAGTACTAGCAGAGGTAGAATGGGAAGATCCCATCTTATACCAGATTCAGATGTCAGCAAGAATCTGACAGGAAAGTCACGATGGGCTTAGTGACCCACTGATTCTTTCCATTGCATGGGAGATTTGGATGAGTCACGGTGTCCACATGTTCAGTCAGCGGAGGTTGAATTGGATGTTGATCAGGTGTCCTTCTTTTGCATGTCACCACATTAGTCCTGCTTCTGTAGGACATGGTATACATTGTGGGAAGGAGTTTAAAAAAGAAAAAGGAAAAAAATAATAAAAAAAGAAAAAAGGGGCAATAAGAAGGAGCTTGAAGTATAGAGATACTGGCAAGTTCGTTGGCACATGAGATGGATCACAGAGTGCCATAGACAAATCCCTAAAGATGAAGGCTATGATTATGCCAATGGAATCACAAAAGTACTTGGAGCATAGATGAGAGTTTGGGCTGATGACTTGAGATGGACCACTTCTAGTAGATAACAATGAATGAGGATGAGTAGTGAGGTGGATCAATAGTCCAATGGGTACTTCACTGCCTCCCCCTCTTCCACTAGTTTATGTCCATCTCAACAACATTTTTGGCTTCTCTTTGCCAGATAGAGGCCTCTACATGACAAGGGAAAAGATCAAGACCACCATTGCTTATGAGATCAAATATTTGACAGGATTCCACCAGAGATAAAGCACCAGATCAGTGGTTGCCATTTGATGGCCACTCAGCATTGATAAAAGTAGTCACTCCAAATTTTAAGAGATTAGTGTGGGTTCCGCATAGGTTCACCATCGTACATGTCACCACCATGATCCAGGCCACTCCATATCAGACACACATGGTTGAACAACCTAAGCCGAGTTGTTATCAGCCACTTCTAGGGAGACTGATACATGGAGGAAGAAATGTTAGAGACAATAGTGGATTTACGATATATATGATCAGGATCAGATCCTCACCACTTGGATAGCACAACTTCCAACCGAGTTGCACAACCGCCGTTCGAGATGTACTACCTCCAACTAAAGATGCACTACCACCGTCTGTATATTGCTCAACCATTGACTGAATACGCACTACCACCGTCTGTGTATTGTTCAACCATCGACTGAGTGGAGCAGTTAGACCTTAAGCCATGGCCAAGTATTTGTCTCGCCCCACACGAGGATAACTACTTGGAGGATTTTGAGCCCTGCCTGGCAACCGCATGTCACAACTTTTGGAACTAAGTAGGGTCAAAGTTTGAGGAGCAAGATATAGCTATAGTGGCAATAATAGAATAGAGGAGAGCTAGGAAAACTAAGATTATTCTGATTATATGGCATAGGAACCGACTTCACCAGCTGTCTTGCAAGCATTGTCTTGATAGAGACACCGTTGGATTAGATGTATAACCCTATTAAACACTGTTAGTGATAGTCTCATAGGAATGTGTATGGACAGAGTTAGAAAACAAGATAGTATGACCTCTAGATAGGATAGCCACAGTGATCATATTGTTCAAACAACATGATAGTACTCCAGGGCCACAACCAATAGACACAGATCGGATGGTTAGTAGATGGTCACACATGCAGTTCCAATCCTAGACCACCACATGCATGGTGACCACAGGTGATCCAAGGCCGCCACTTGCCTATACTGTTTCTGGCTGTTAGTGCCACCAACGGCCATTTGTGCACCACCGCCACCCTCATTGTCGACCGGAGATCCTTACACGACCATGTTGGAAATTGGACATAAATATATACATGAATCAGGAATTGTATCATATGTTATTATATAAGGTTGGCTAAATTAAATTGATCTACTAAAGTTTAGGGTTATGAGCCATAAATTAAAGTGTGGAATTTAATGAGAAAAGTGTGGAATTTAATGTGTAGATACCTTTTCATAAATTCTCTTTCGTAATGGGTGGAATTGAATTTATGGAACTAAGGCTATAAATAAGGAGGTTATGGTCCCTGAATTCATATCTGGTTTTCGTTCTGGTATCCCATTGTCCAGAACTTTGGTTTAGAAAACTAGTCTTGAATTTGGAAGATCCAAAACCTAAGTGATCAAGACTCTGATTTCTTTATGGCTTCAGGTACGCTTCCGCTATTTTATTTATCTAGTTTAATTTCTCTCGATAATTTGATATGAAATCTAAATAAAGTCTATCAAGCGGCATCAGAGCCACCTTCATATCAAATTATTGAGACTTAGGTTTTATTTTATAAATTTTTGTGGGATTTAATCCCAAAATTAAGGTCCTCTTTTGGTAACATAACATGAGGAAAATAAAGTTACAAAAGGTTATAATTTTGGAAACTCCCACATAAAGATATTTTTTATTTTATAACCTTTTGGTTAAGTCATTATTAATATTTTAAAATTTATTAAGGACTACAATATGCTGCCAAAGTAGCCTCTTTTGTGGAAATTAATTTATTTTTTAAATATTAAGACAGTTATGAGTATTTAATTCATGTAGATATTAATCGGCCAAAAGGAAGGTTAATGTTTGACAGAATTCTATATTCATATGTGGTAATAGGTATGGGACAATTATCAAGTGTCTATGTGGATGATAAATCGGCCAAAAGGAAGGTTTATTATTTGACAGGATTTATTGTTCATATTTTACTACACTAAAGACTCATTATTGTAATAAATATGGGATAATTATCAGGTTTCCATGTGAATAATAAATCGGCCAAAAGGAAGGTTTTTTATCTAACAAGATTTATTATCCATATTTGATTATGACATTAAAATAATAAATATGGGATAATTATCAAGTTTCCATGTGGATAATAAATCGGCCAAAAGGAAGGTTTTTTATCTGACAGGATTTATTATCCATATTTGATTATGACATTAAAATAATAAATATGAGATAATTATTAGGTTTCCATGTGAATGATAAATCGGCCAAAAGGAAGGTTTATTATTTGACAGGATTTATTATCTATATTTTATTATTGCACTAAGAGTACCATTTACAAATTGATATTTCTGTCCAAAGACTGAATATTGATGTTGTGCTAGGTATCTATTAATGAGATTAATAATTATTAATCTTATTGTGAGCATGTTGTTTTGGCTTCAGTTAATCAGTCTGCTTCTATAATTTCTGCCAACATAAACTCAGTACCAATGCTTAAAGATAACTTTAAGGATTGGAAAACAAGCATAAGGGAGTACATCTTAGAGATGTCTAACATTGCTTCAAAACTAAAAGCACTAAAGTTAGAGCTATCTGAAGATTTGCTCGTGCATTTAGTTTTAATTTCTCTTCCTGCACAATTCGGTCAATTCAAGGTCAGTTACAACTGTCAAAGGGATAAATGGACTCTTAATGAGCTCATTTCTTATTGTGTGCAAGAAGAAGAAAGATTGAAACAAGAACAGGTTGAGAGTGCTCACTTGGCTAGTACCTATAAGGATAAAAATAAGGAAAGAAAGAGGGCTAAGGATGCCGATAATGGGTCTCACACACAACAGCAAAATAAAGAAAATCAAGTTTCTTGCTGTTTCTTTTGTGGTAAACCTGGACATATGAAGAAGGAATGCACTAAGTATCACGCCTGGCATGTAAAGAAAGGTTCATTTCTTAATTTTGTTTGTTCTGAGGTTAATCTAGTTTCAGTACCAATACACACTTGGTGGCTAGATTCAGGTGCTACTACTCACATAAGTGTGTCAATGTAGGGTTGCCTGAGTTACAGAAAGCCAAATGATGCTGAAAGATTCATCTATATGGGTGATGGCAAATCAGTTATAGTTGAAGCAATAGGGATTTTTAGATTATTATTAGAGACAGGATTTTATTTGGATTTGAAAGAGACATATGTAGTACCGTCTTTTAGACGAAATTTGGTTTCTATTTCTATATTGGACAAATCTGGTTACTCTTGTTCATTTAGAAATAATAAGTTTAGTCTTTTTCTAAATTCAAATATTGTGGGTACAGGGTCCTTGTCTTTTTATGATAATCTATATTTGCTTGATACTATTGCATCTTTTAATGAAACCTTGCATGTGGAACTATGTGGTACAAAAAGAAAATTAACCAATGAGAATTCTGCTTTACTATGGCATAAGCGTTTAGGACACATTTCTAAACAAAGAATTGTACGACTTATGTCAGATGGAATTCTTGATTCTCTTAATTTTGCAGATTTTCAAATCTGTATTGGGTGCATTAAGGGAAAACAAACAAATATAAGGAGACTAGGTGCCAATAGATCTTCAAACGTCTTAGAACTAATACATACGGACATTTGTGGGCCCTTCCCTACTGCTTCTTGGAATGGTCAACAATATTTTATTACGTTCATAGACGATTATTCTCGTTATGGTTACCTTTATCTCATTCATGAGAAGTCTCAAGCATTGGACGTATTTAAGGCATATAAAGCTGAAGTTGAGAACCAACTTGACAGAACTATTAAGGCTATCAGATCTGATCGTGGTGGTGAATACTATGGCAGATATGATGGATCAGGTGTACAGCGTCCAGGACCATTTGCCAAATTTCTAGAAGAATGTGGAATCGTCCCGCAATACACAATGCCAAGTACTCCTAGTATGAATGGTGTTGCTGAGAGACGAAACCGAACATTAAAGGACATGGTAAGAAGTATGATTGCTCATACTACTTTGCCTGATTCACTCTGGGGTGAGGCACTAAAGACGGCAGTATATCTTCTTAATAGAGTACCGACAAAAGCAACAGTTAAGACCCCTTATGAATTATGGACCAGAAAAAGGCCCAGTATAATGCATTTACGCATTTGGGGTTGTCCAGCTGAAGCAAGGCCTTATAGGCCGAATGAAAGGAAACTGGACTCAAGAACAATAAGCAGTTATTTTGTTGGGTACTCTGATCGGTCAATAGGGTATAAGTTTTATGATCCCACAATTAAGTCATTCTTTGAGACGAGAAATGCCCAGTTTTTGAGGATGTTGGTTTGGAAGGGGGAAATGAGGTTAGAGACTTTGTCTTTGAAGAAGAATCCGATTCTCTTCCCATAATTGTTTTTGATAAAAATCAGGAGCAGGATCATATTTCTGATGTAATTCAAGAAACAGTACCAGAATTACAAGACTTTGTCGAGAATCTCCCTACTCAAGTTATACCTGAAGGACAAACTCAACAACCTCAAGAGCAAATGCCATTGAGGAGATCCACAAAAGAAAGGAGAAAAGCAATTTCAGATGATTATATTATCTTTCTCCAAGAACATGAGGATAACAATGAAATGGTTGATGATCCAATCAGTTTTCATCAGGTCATGAAGAGTTCTAATTCTCAAAAGTGGATTGATGCCATGAATGAAGAGATGAAGTCCATGAAAACTAATGACGTTTGGGATCTTGTCTTATTACCTGAAGGTGCGAAACCCATTGGTTGCAAATGGATATTTAAAACCAAGAAGGATTCAAAGGGTAATATAGAAAGATATAAGGCTCGTCTTGTTGCAAAGGGCTTTACTCAAAAGGAAGGCATTGATTATAATGAGACTTTCTCGCCAGTTTCATCGAAAGACTCGTTTAGAATAATTATGGCATTAGTGGCACATTTTGATCTTGAGTTACATCAGATGGATGTAAAGACTGCGTTTCTAAATGGTGACATTGATGAAACAATTTATATGGCGCAACCAGAAAACTTTGTATTAGGAGATTCAAAGAAGATGGTTTGCAAATTAAAGAAATCCATCTATGGACTTAAGCAGGCTTCTCGTCAATGGTATCACAAATTTCATCAAGTAATTCTTTCATTTGCTTTTGAGATGAATGTGATTGATGATTGTATATACCATAAGTTTAGTGGGAGTAAGTATATTTTCTTGGTTTTATATGTTGATGATATATTACTTGCCAGTAATAATATAAATTTTTTGCACGAAACTAAGAATCTTTTGTCAAAGAAATTTGAAATGAAAGATCTTGGTAATGCATCTTTTGTATTAAGAATTCAAATACATCGGAATCGCGATCGATGTATACTTGGATTATCACAAAAGACATATATAGAAAAAGTGCTGAAAAGATTTGGCATGCAAAATTGTAAACCAGGAGATACCCCTATTTCTAAAGGAGACAAATTCAGTCTCAATCAATGCCCCAAAAATGATATAGAAGAAAAGGAAATGCAAAAGATTCCCTATGCTTCAGTAGTGGGAAGTCTTATGTATGCTCAAGTATGTACGCGTCCAGATATTGCGTATATTGTTGGAATGTTGGGCAGATATCTAAGTAATCCAGGGTTGGATCACTGGATAGCAGCCAAAAGGGTCATGAGGTATCTTCAGAAAACAAAACATTACATGCTCACATATCGGAAATCAGATCAACTTGAGATCACAGGATATTCTGATTCCGATATTGTTGGATGTCAAGATAGTCGTCGATCCACTTCTGGCTATGTCTATCTACTAGCTGGCAGAGCTATTTTTGGAAAAGTGCTAAGCAGACACTCATAGCTTCTTCTACTATGGCAGCCGAATTCATAGCTTGTTATGAGGCATCCAATCAGGGAATATGGTTGCGGAATTTTGTCACAGGGCTGCGTATTGTTGATAATATTGAAAGACCACTTAAGATATTTTGTGACAATCAGTCTGCAGTATCATATTCAAATAACAACAGAAGCTCATCTAAATCAAAACATATAGAGATCAAGTTTCTTGTTGTGAAAGAAAGAGTTCAGAGTGGTAAAGTATCAATAGAACATATTGGAACAAACTCCATGGTTGCGGATCCGCTTACTAAAGGATTACTACCCAAGGTCTTTCATGAGCATGTTGCTCAGATGGGTATTGTATCATTTGATGATATGTTACTTTAGTGGGAGTTTGTATTGAACTGCAGTATTTTGGTTTAAGGTTTACTATGTTTTAGTATTTTGGTGATCTCATAAGGTTGGACCAGTTGAAAATAGGCATATTCATATCAAATTACATGTAATTTTCATGCTACACATCCATACTTGATCTATGTCATTTGATTATGTTGGTGTATGTGACCATGGAAGGTTTAGTTACGCTCAATGTGACGAAAATCGCCTTGATCCTATATTGACATTGATTAATGGACGAGATTGTTATTTTGGTATAATAACATATGTTTGGAGCTCATAAAGTTATACAATTATTTTGTGTATATATTAAGTCCAAGTGGGAGATTGTTGGAAATTGGACATAAATATATACATGAATCAGGAATTGTATCATATGTTATTATATAAGGTTGGCTAAATTAAATTGATCTACTAAAGTTTAGGGTGTGTGAAATTTAATGAGAAAAGTGTGGAATTTATTGTGTAGATACCTTTTCAGAAATTCTCTTTCGTAATGGGTGGAATTGAATTTATGGAACTAAGGCTATAAATAAGGAGGTTATGGTCCTTGAATTCATATCTGGTTTTCGTTCTGGTATCCCATTGTCCAGAACTTTGTTTTAGAAAACTAGTCTTGAATTTGGAAGATCCAAAACCTAAGTGATCAAGACTCTGATTTCTTTATGGCTTCAGGTACGCTTCCGCTATTTTATTTATCTAGTTTAATTTCTCTCGATAATTTGATATGAAATCTAAATAAAGTCTATCAGGCCAACCCCTCCCCTGACCAGACGACTTACAACCCTCCCACAGCCTCCTCTGCCCTAGCTGGGTCTGTTTTGAGCCATAGCCCAGCTCCCTCCTGTAGGGTCATCTCTTCTGGCCAGCTCTTCCCCACCAAGCTAGCCTCCTCCTTGCCCCTCATCCCTCATAGCAGCACCATGTCTGTAGTCACTGATTTGCAGTGTTTCAGCTGGTGGCCAGCCACCGTCGCTGCTGGCTAGTCGTAGGCCCCCTAGAGCAGCCCCTGTCAGACCTCGTCACATCTTAGCCACATGCTCAAGTCCTAGCCCAGCTGAGTCTTTCCTTGGCCGAACCACAGCCATGCAGACATTAGGAATAGAATTTTATCCTATTGATTTGATTTTAGTTCATGACTATAGATAGTATAACATGATTAAATTATGTTAATTGATATGCATTGCATCGAAGTATAGAAGATATGAAGGTAGGTATTAATTTTTAAGAACGGTGATATTAGATTGATAGTTGGTTGGGATGACTAAAAATGAGCTATTTGCATGGAAATGTTATACGAGATATCATTGGGAAATTTATACAGGTAATTGGAGATTGAATTGTGCTAAAAGTGTTGTTGACTATAATTGATTACAATGCTATGATTAAAGTATAATTAAAACCCTATATTTCCTTTATTAGGGTAATATGTGAATTAGTGATTAATAGGAATATTAAGTTGAATAAAACATGTTACATTTAGCATTGGAGTATGGATAGAATCATGGATTATGTTATTATGAATCAGAATGATGAAATGATGAATTCATGATCTAGATTGATGTTACCCAATAAGTTAATAGATTGTAATTGGAATGGATGACATTTCAATGTGATTGTCATTGGTAAATTAAGGTTAGACATTTCAATGTGATTTGAATAGTTTATCATAACTGACTCAATAGGGATTGAATGCCCTAGTTAAGGATTTTTGTCAGGATGTGTTGATGGAATTATACATGAGCATAAATCAGGAATTGAACATGAATTGAGAATTTAGGAATCAGTTAGTAGTTATCCAGCATGAATTGAGAATTTATGAAGCACTTAATAGTTATTGAGGAATTATCAGATTATATAGCAACAATAGTCATTTCAAAATTTCACTTATCTTGTGATATGTCTTCTATTCGACTATTTATGATTGCATATGTTAAGTTGTGTTCTTTGTTTAATTGACTATGATTTTATATAGTTGTTCAGCGCATTAATGCATCACATGATAAAAATGGGCATTAGTATTTAGTTTTGATGTGTAGGTACGAAGTAGGAGGTCGCCGACTAGGCTCGAAAACACGCTTGGAATGTTTGCTAGGTTTGGTTAGGACTCATTTTTGTTTTACACTGTACTCTATCGTATGTTTTTGTATTACTTGCGGGACAGGTTAAGTGACACTTCATCGGATCCCACTTAACTCGGGTCATTTAATCTACAAGTTTTTCAGAATAATAACCTTCGAGGATGACATCTCTTGAGTATGTTTTCAAAAATAAAATCCACCACAAGTTGCCTTTAGGCCTATTATATAGATCCTTTCCCAAGCATATATATATATATATATATATATATATATATATATATACATTTTATCTCATTTCAATGAGACGAGAGATGAGAAAACTGACTTGCACGTACCAATCAAAGCGGGCTCTGGATTAGTGAGCGAGTTATTCCATTTTGAGGGATCTTGATAACTCTGCATTTTACTTCCTCACACTCGAAGATCATGGAGGTTTACAGGTACTGTTGTGTATAGTGCACATCTGGACTCGTGGTTTAAAGGGTACTAAACACGTCTGCCTTAAAGTATTTGGCCTTCGTGCGCAAGGCAGAAGAATTATTGAGGAAAGGAGATGGCCTAGGATATATTGGTAGTCTTGAGGGACCAAAAAATAAAATGAGAAAATGTCGAGCGTGGCATTGGCAAAGCAGTTAGTTAGGGATGCTACCAGATCTATAGCCTAGTGCCTCCTTAGTAAGTGCCCTTTAGAGAGTTCTAGTCAATTATATGAATGTTTTTCTTCGTATAAGAGTTAGCTGTCATAGCCAGTTTGTCATAATTATATTTTCAGCCAATAACACTCGTTACTAATGTGTTTGTATAATATATATATATATATATATATATATATATATATATATAGTGATGGTTATTAGTTGGACGTGCCATCCTGGATGAAGGAGCAATGATATCTCTTGCACACACATGTGAGATGATAGATTGTTTAATATTTGTTTATGATGTATTATATTGAAAATGATGTGATGAAACGTGGGATGCGATATCTGCTTCAGTAGAAGATTTTTTTAATGATGATATGTTAATATATATGTTTTAGTAAATGTATTGAGAAATTCAATATGCACAACAAGTTGGTCAAGACCTAGGTATAATGGGAAATGTGAATAGAGTGCACAGGCGGGTTGAGACCCAGATTCAGAGTGATTTATATAGTAGATTAGAGTTCTATATGAATGAAATATCTGATATATTGATATGTATTTGTATATGTCGTTTTGACAGGGTGGCTTCTAATTGCACTTTTAGAGGAAACTTGTATGTTTTTTAAAGAAATTTTTATTAATTTTATCAGAATTATTTTATTTCGTGAATTGGTTGACATGTCATCTATACAGTAGCATGTTAGGGTTATGTATATTCATCCATGCATATCAATTAGTATCTTCACCTTAAGACGCCAAGAGTAGTTCCACACGAGTTGGGTTCGGGTTAGCCGATCAAACCGGGACCAGTGACATTCCGGTTTGGTTCCCGAACGTGAACTGGATTTGAGATGTTGCACTTGGAATATGAGGAGTAGGCACCTTTAGCTCTTTCGGACTTGGAAGAGGAGTATTAACCTTGGCTCTTGGAGCTTGGAAGGGAGTGTGCTTGGTTTCTATGGTTGTAAACTTTTAGAGTGTTAAAGGCGTTTGCAAGTTTCTTTAACTATAGGTGAGGGTTTGTAAAAATATGTTTGTTGACTTGTAATGTGTACAAGTTGTGCCATCATAAAGTAAGTGAAAACCTACCTTTCAATAGGCCATGAAAGGCATAAGGAGGAGGATTTGGAGTTTTCAAACTCTAGAAAAGTCTTCATGTCTTGTGCATCATTATCCCATCCTCTTTCTCATTTACTTATTTTCTTTACATGTGCCTATCTCAATCAATATTCTTGCATTTGACCTCATCGTTACATAGTATTGAGTAAACAAGTTTAAATCAATGAAGACTCTTGCATGATTTGAAGTATTATCCAAAACTTGAGTCTTTAATCAGGTTAAAGTTTGATTGGTTTCCTTGTTCATTTAGGGTCTTGTTATGCATGTTATAATTGATTCAATCAGTAGTGCAGTTTGACCTTTTCATTGAACCTTGCAAATTGAATCAATTAAAATTTGATGTGTTAGGCATTAATTCCCTTATTTATATAAATATTATTTAAGACTTTTTTATGAATTATCCATTATCGATCTACTTAGGTTGCTATGAATTTGTAGGGATCTAATTTATTTGATTTGCAATCTTAATTTCTCCAAAATTAGCACGGACCCCAACAATGTATACAACTAAGACTTTCATTTAGTGGTCTCCATTGGACATTTCATCTCCACCAATTTTCTTGCAAAAGCAAAAAAATAAAAAAAGATGGAAATTTTTTATGAAGAGATTTTACTTTATAACTATATCAAATTTACATCATAACTAACTCTTAATAAATTATAACTTCGCAATTTTCATATATATTTTTCATGTACTTCATATCAACCAAATGGAGCATTAGGCTCATTGTAGTCATAACTAATTCACCCTCATTTATTTGACTCTACTTTTTCCCTAATGAATACGAGTGTAAATGTGGAAAGGACTAAAATTGTATTGATTCTTAAAATAAAATACAAATGCCTATCCTAGAATATAATTGAAAACAAAATATAAAACAAGCTAAATTAATGGCAAAAAATCATTTATGTACTAAAGTTAGAATTTATTATTAAAAATTTCATAGAAGAAATTTTCTTCATTTATTTTTTAGATTAGAATTAAGTGATGTACTCTTGTAAATATAACACCATTACTTTTTTTGTACGTAATTAGAAGTCTTTTGTACAGAACTTACTCTGGATCAAGATAACCTAGGGTTCCTTTTACTGTAGTGGTGACATGGGTGACATCCTCGTCCACAAATGCTTTAGACAAGCCAAGATCTGCTATCTTCGCTTGCATGTTTTCATCGAGAAGGATATTTGTAGCCTTAACATCTCTATGGATTATTGGTGGCTTGCAGCCTACATGTAGATATTCCAACCCTGAAAAAATTTAATACATTCCTCAACTTTGCAAAATGAGAAATGAGAAACATGTTTGAATAAAAAATAAGTATTATGGCTTTGATAGTTTTGCAATTCATAAATGATTAAAAATCTCTATAAATAGATCAACATCTCAGTTCATTTCAAGTAAGCAACCAATTTAACCCAACTTTTTCATTCACTTCCTCAAAAAATCCTTTTTAGGCGTTTTTAAATATTAAGGCACTGATCATTTTATGAGAGATTGATTATACGTGAATGTGTGATTTAAGTATATTTAATAAATAGTTTATTCTCTTCATGTCATCCTTCGTTATATTGGATTCACATTTGATTTATTCACATTTGAGTGTTGACGTAATTTTATCTTCGTCTCTTAGGGCCCATTTGGTTAGCATGAAAATAAATAGTTTAAATGATAATTAAAATTTTAAAATAGTTAATTTTACCAAAAATATTTATATTTCAAAAAAAATTAAATTAATTATTTTGTATACAAATTAATTATGATTACATCTATGGGAGTGCAAAATAATCATAATTACTTTATGTAGCCCACCCATGTATTCTTAAATAAGCCAAAATATATTAACCCATTTTTCTTATCTCAATTGTTAAGAGAAAAAGGGGGATTTATTTATTCTTATTGAATAACTCATGGATGGGCCGCTGAAGATAGTCATGTTTAACTAA
Source organism: Piper betle (assembly GCA_033002965.1). Classification (NCBI taxonomy): domain Eukaryota; kingdom Viridiplantae; phylum Streptophyta; class Magnoliopsida; order Piperales; family Piperaceae; genus Piper; species Piper betle. Next base: position 182,511 of record JAURVB010003517.1, read on the forward strand.
AATACAAAACTCATTGTAAAAGTGATATTTTTTAAAAAAAATTGTATATATACTAGTTTTTGTAATTGACTTTTTCAAAATTTCATGACATTTACATTTTTTCATGCTAACGATACGGAGCCTTAAGGGCTTATATGGACAATTCTTTTTCACTATTTTAATAGTCTCATTATTTATTTTTAAAATCATCATTATGCTCTATTCATAAGAGTTTTGTAATGATGTGGTCCAAACACAAACACATAGACTTCAAGATTAGTTAGCTGAAGATGAAGATCATAAGATTATCTTTACAAATATATCATTATCAAACACAATCTTCGGTTGCCCTGATAACCTTAGTGCAAACTAAAATGCCTCGTCGTTTATTTGAAAGTTATTTATCAAAATGAAAGATTATAAGTACATCCCTAATATTATATTGGATCTTATCCTTGATTTGGATGTGTTACTAATTAATTCACCGACAAAAACAAACTTTCCCATGTGTAGAATCATGTTCGATGGTATTTTTTGGTGGCATGATGCATCATTCAATAATCGCCCTCAACATGGTTGATGAATGATGCAACATTTTCCAAGAAGTTAATTAGAGATGCATTTACTAACCTTGTGCAACATCTAGGGCAATTCGAAGTCTCTGAGTCCAGCTTAGAATCATTTGATCGCTGTTCATGGCTGAAATGGGGAAAAGTTGTGACAAAAAAAGTGTGATGTGTTCAATTCTGACCCACTCAATTGGTTGTTTGAGAGTAAGTTGGCTTACCAACCTGATAGTGCATTGCCAAGGTTTCCATGTGACATATACTCCAATACAAGGGCCATGTTACTACCTTCCACACAATAACCAATTAGACGGACCAAGTTCCTATGATGAACTCTCATCAAGATTTCAACCTGCAAGTATGCATTTAGAGAAAAAGAAAAGCATTTATATAATCGAGGGGAAAGAAATAAAAAACGATATTACTAGTAAACAATTTGTTACGGCAAATATGAATTTTATAAAGCAAAATGAGATTAGGTGTGAAAGTTGTGTACCTCGGTCCTAAATTCATTTGATCCTCGAAGATTGTGGGAGAGAATTTTGACGGCTACCTGCTTTCCGTCTCTCATTTGTCCACGATAAACTCTTCCGAATCCGCCTTTTCCAATTTCATGTTTGAAGTTATTTGTAAAGCTTATGATCTCTTTGTAATCAAATTCTTTATTTTCCATCTTGAGTAATCTAATACCTTGGCCATCATCTGAAGCATTTGCTAAGATAAAGTCATTATTAGCATTTTGCTAAAATAAGGTCCATCAAAGAGAAAAAGCTATAATATGCTGGGTTTATCCTATATCGATCGTAGGGTATTGGAGACTTGTATATAGGCTAATGGGAAAACCTTATTCTCTAAACTAGTTTTGGATTATGAGAGGCCCGTGACACCTGTTACAAGTCCTTTATGGGGGCCTGTTGGGCCTAACAGTAGTATTAGAGCTATGTGGGTTTTAATATTTGGGTACATCGATTGTGAAAGTCTCTTTCATGGGTTGTTTGATGATTTAATAGGAAGTTTGCTAGGTGGATGCGTTTAATGAATAGGACATTGTCAGACAACGATGATTTCGAGATCACTCGGGTTTATCTCACATCAGTCGTAAAGGGTGTTTGTAACATGTATATAAGTTAATGGGAAAAGCTTATTCCCTGAGCTGAAAAGCACTTAGACCGAGTTAATGTTACATTAGACTGAGTTAATGTTACACATGGAACCGACGTAGATTGTGCCAGTGGGCAATTTTTTTAAGGACAAAATTTTTTAAAGGGAAGTAAATTGTAAAAAATACCATAAAATAATATATTATTAGGGGTGCTCCTATAAAACTTCAATATCAATTGATCACTTTTAGAAAAAATGACCTGACGATGGGAATATTAAAAAAGCATACCAAAATTAACCTATACTGAATTAATCAGCCGTAAGCGGTAACACTTACCATTGAATGATCTTCGCTTCCTCCACCAAGCGAATGACATGAGGAGAATTAAAATGGTTGAGATTGAGACAGCAACCACAACTGGAATGATGACTTTTCTTTTTTCTTGCATGAGTCATTTAAGCAGTTACAAGATTGAGAGCTGCAGAGACTTGGGTTTCCATCAACACTATTAGTATCAGGAAAGGAGCCACAAGTTAGAATAATATATTGCAATGAAGTTGGAATATCTATAGGAACATCCATAATTGCAAAAATTGGAATCAATTTTTGAAGGAGTTCCTAAATCAGATCGAATCAGTCAGGAATCAGTTTAGTTAAATTGGTCTAAATTAGTCTTATACAAAAATTTTAATTTAGTCAAAATTGGTAGGTTATTAGTTATATAACATGTCATTTTGATATTATGGTATGTATTATCTTTTATGGTATTTTTTCATATTTTTTGATTTTTTTTAATTATTTAGAGTTAGTTATTATTTTTAACTCGAGTCGGATTCGAGTCAAGTTTTAATTATGAGAATGCGACAACTATTTTTTTTATTTCTCCCTTGTTCTCTCCCACACCCGCCATCGACCTTCCCTTGTCGTTACCGTCGCAGCCGTTGTGCCCCGCCTCTCCTTGCCAGCCCCGTCCCATCCCTCCCCACCGCCGCTGCCCCGCCCCGCCTCCCCCTGCCTGCCCCCTTGTGCCCACCCAGCCTCCCCTGTGCCCCCGCCCCGCCCCGCACCGCCAATCCCTTCCCGCGCCGGTCCCGTCACCCTCTCCCCCCGCCCCACCCCGCCTTGCTCCCCCGCCGTCGCCCCGCCCCGCCACCTCCTTTCACCCCTGCAGATCGTCTCCAGGTCGCCGAGTCGCTGCCAATGCTGCCTCGTCCTCCCCCCACCCCATCTATCATCGCCATCCGAAATCCACACAAATCGGTCAGAATCGGCTCAAATTGGCCGGTTCACGGACCGATTAGTATGAAAACTGAGTTTTTGAATCAAAAACCCTCCGATCTGATTTAAATCGGCCAATTCCGAGTAGAATCGACCGATTTTTGCCACTCACGGAACATCGAAAGTCATGATCTGATCTGATGAAAAGAAATAAATTTAACTAATCTAAATACAATAATTTTTTTAAAATATCATATTAGTCTATCTCCTCATTAGAGTTTATCTTTAAAATTCGAAATTATCTCTATCACAACATATTAGTAAAGTCTATACATCTCGTGATTATTCATCAACTGTCTAATTAAAAATTAGAGTATATTTATAACATTGGTTGCGCATGGCAACATCTAACCTAAGGTAATCTTACTAATAAAATAGAATATTCAAAAGTCACCGTATCATAATAAAAAATAAGAAATTTAACCCGTAAAAATATAACAAAAAAATCAAATCATTATAGTCCACATACCTCAATTGAAGTGATCCATTTCTCATCCTTTCTAGTAGAACTAAAGGAATAAACCCGCTTAGTTGGTTTTCCGAAAGATCACTAGACAAGAATGTAATACAATTTTTTGTCAAACCCCAGAAAGTTAATACCTCAGAATTCTAGAAAATTTCATTGACATATAATATTTAGCGAATAATTATATTGTTTCCTTACATATACGAGATGTTAGGTATCGTCGAAAGGAAATCTGGAAAGCCACCCGTTAAATTGTTCCCTGATAGATCCCTAACATTAGAAAATAGTTATTAAATAACTCATAATGAATTGCATTGTTTTGATCATACTTCATTACGGAGTTATGAAACTATAATAAATATTGTCATATTAAGGAATTTATAATATATGAACCTTGAAAACAGAAAAAAATCATAAATATAAATATTATGAACTTCTAAATTTATACACATACAGATATGCTAGTGCCGTCAAGTTCACTAATGAAGGAATAATAGCTCCTTCCAACTGGCCATTGGACAAATTACTGTAACATTAGAAAAACAATTAACTGGATGGTCTCACAATAAATATTTGCAGTAAGACAGATAAACATATGGATATATATGGGTAATAATACTCGTCAATTACTAAAATTTATAAATTAGAGTTAATAATATTTCATTTGTGCTGATTGACTTGGGTCCTGCAGATTAGCACTCGTAACAAAATTTCTAAGTTCATGTCAGAGTGAAATTGTGCATATGAGATGGCAAAGTAAAGGGAAAGGACAACTTACATGGAAGCGATACGAGGGGATTACCATCTTGATAGGTGCAATTTACCCCTTCCCATTTATAAGCTTGTGGGACGCATGGATCACCCATCCAATTTTTCTGGACCTTGTAGTTCCTCTTTATATCCATCATAGCAGCAGCTATAAATTGCATCCATGCAATAGATAGTAATGACATTTTAATACATGCAAACACGTCCATTATTACATCGGATATATGTTACAACATGATCTTGATTTAAAACTTATTGTTTTTTCCAACTCTTATTTGATAATACATGTAAAGTTCACTGATTGTCATTTTACTTTTCAACCGAAAAGTATTTATTTAACCACACTCATGTACGCCTTATTTAGAACATCGTTTACAAACACGAAGACCTAAGTCAAATCGCCCACTTTAATTTAATAAAAGTATTTCAATTAAAACCTTCTTAAAGCACTGCAAACCTGAAAATTTTAGGGGACGGTCTATTAATTAGAAGGAAGTGATCAATTGGTTTGGTTGGAAAAGTCTTCCTAAGTACCAAATAGCTCGTTACGGTAACAGGGCTACAAGGTTGGACGAACACTTTTGATCTTTTGAACAAGATACCTAAATACAGCTTGTGAATGTGAATAAAAAATTAACATATTTCACCAAACCCATCAAATTCAATGGTGTTGATTTTTGAGCCTATCAATTGTCAATTAATAAAAAACTTGGAAATAATTAATCAGATCCGATATTCAGTTGTCAGACATATATAGCTCTAATACCAAGTAACACGTTGACATCACAGTACATAAAAATGAATTAAAATTTTAATGGATGCTAATATAACGTCGGGTTTTAATGCGGGTATTCATCCGCCAGAAGCAGATGCACCTGTGCACGCCGGTTTCCCATGAGCCATGGGGGACTGGTGACGGACACAAGTTTTGCTCCTTGAAGCCTTCTTGAGTGCATAGTCAAGCAACATATTTGCAATGGAAAAATTTTAGTTTTTATTTGTACTGACTTGGCTCACAGCTGCGCCCACAGACGCTTGGGATTTATTTTAGGTTTGGAAGTGGATTACTTTACTTTAAAAAGACGAAATCTTTTAAGAAGTCTAAAATAATTAAGTGTGTACAAGAGGGCAACATGGAGCACAGGTTAAAATTTTTTCTATACAGTAGGAGGAGAAATACGCACTTAGGTTTTTAGTCATATCCAAGTTAGCCGCGGCCCAACAGGCTTTCCGAGTATTCCCGTATTCCCACTTAAAATTACCAAATTAGCAAAATTTTGATATCTAATTATAGGGTATATTTTGTTGGCATGAAACTAATATAATTGACATAAAAATTTTTAAAAAAACAACTTTACTGACATTAGTTATATTTAATATATTTCATATAAAAAATGATACAAAATTAATTATTTTATATACGAATTAAATATAATTATATTCAAATTAAAACATAAAATAATTATGATTATTTTCTATGACCCACTATGTGATGTCAAGCTGACAAAAAAGTTTTCTCACTGTTTTTTTATCCATGATATTAGGAAAAAAAAAATTTTATTCATTGTTGGCCACACGGTGGGTCACTTAAAAGTAATTGTAATTAATTTAAATATAATATAAATTATAAAAGTACTAATTTTTTTAAGAATATAATATATATATATATAATAATTTTAATAAAATTGATCATTTAAAATTTTTATATTATTTATATTTCTTTCGTGTAAACCAAACAAAGCCTTACTGCAAATACCTAAGTGCATTTAGGACGAAGCCGACTTGGGCGTATCTATAGTTTTCCACAGAACATTAAGCCATGTGAGGTTTAAATTCTAATTAGGTAGCAAGAAAAGAAAGAACTCGAAGCAAAGGAAGGTAGAAAATGGACATACCATCTTGCTCATGTGTAGACAGCTGATAGAAAGTGATGAACCTGTACACTTCAACAGCGCTATGTATGGGCGGTAAGTTAGAAGCCTCGGACTTCTCTAAACTGCAATAGTACTGTGAACGCCCACTAAGATAGCCATATTGCGCATTGTCTGCCCTTAGATATGTAGGGCGATAACGGGGAATACACACCGAATCTTGAATGCAAACACTAAACTCCCTTACTTGACCTGCACTTAGCCTTTCTACCTCTGCGACATGCCATATCACATAGTACTGTGAGCCGGTGTCTTCTGCTGTCCAGTTGAAGTATATTGCACTTCCATTATTTGCTGGTGCTACTGCTGTTCTCATCACTGTAAATGGTGGCTTTGAGAGCCGATCATAGTCTTGGATTGGAAATGAGGTGCTCAAAGCTGTCCAACCCACTTGTCCGTCTGGCTCCCATATGCGATCGAACTCATCGTCTTTGTACCTGATCAATCAAAGGTCTTAAATTAGTTAAATCAACACTCCCACTATTTGTTAGAAGCGTGTAGGTTTAATTTTTGCGTTTTGCTCCCTTTCTGGAAGTCCTACTCTAATTTTTTTAACATATATACTATTAACTGGGGCTGGGTCCATGGATCTATGAAACAACTACATTATAAAAAAAGAAAAATATACTACCACATCACCTTTCAGTCCAGCCCGGAGAATATGTGAATGAAAGGGACTTCAGTTACAAAATATTAGGGAAATTACAATTTGACATTCTTAATTATCCTCATTTTTATCCTACTTTAACATGAGTGAGTAACATGAATGTGCCAACTAGGATTTTAGAGTTTAACCTTTAAAGCATCAGTGATCAAAACTATCTTACAATTATGGCACACACACTAAAATAAAAATAAAAATAAAAATAAAAATCCTGTCATGATGTAAATAATTAGAACAGCGTTCCATATCGATTGGCCTGTAACCAGTAGACCATGAGCCCTTAGGGCATAACCCATTGGTCAGTTTCACACTTCCATTAATATTGAAAGATCTTCGCTAAATGTTGTAACAGTCCATTAAGTCCACTTAATACTAATTTCAAAATTTCTGTAGCTAATGGAACTATCACCCATCCATACACTGGCTATAACAACATACAACTGATTATGTCTATATATTTAGAAACTCTAAGCGGACTTTTGCATGATGACGGAGTGTCTATGCAGGGATCTCCAGGGAATCTAAAACACAAAATTGTACCAATAACTCGAACTTCTAAAAATTGTCTTCTATGATGCACGATTTAAACATAATATAGCCTCTTCGGAAGTTATTGTAGTTTCTGCTAGTAATGAAATTCTTATTGTAGACTATGGAATCAACTCTGGAATTAGAGATGCTGAAGTAACGGAATGGAATGCCTTCCTTGTAGGCATGAATAAAGTTAAGCCCACATGTTTTGACTCAGTATCTTTTGTTCAAACTCTTTAAATGTAGTGAATTTTATGCTAGGTAAATAAGACTGTATTAGGTGGGAAAACTTATCTTTTGCTACTCAATGTAAAATTTTGTATGAAACCTCTGGATCTCTTATTAGAGACTGCCTACAATTTAGCATCCATGGCCTTAGACTTGTATTTTGGTGGCTGTTAGCTTTAAGAAAGTTTGTGGGAAAGGGAGAAAAAAAATGCAATTTTGCTAAAAAAAACAACACACAGTTACTTATCATGAGAAACTATATAATTCCAAATTAGGCTGAGCTGTCATGGATTGTAGATGAATCTTGACTATGGTACATTACCTGACGATCCGACCAGTAATAGAGCCGAAGTCGATGCGTTTGTGAAGCACAAAAGCCTGCCCTTCACCAGTCAAGTTATACATATCTTTCTCTAGAGGCCTAAGCTCCAAAGCAGAGATGAAAGGGTCTCCCCTGCCACTCTTCCTCAACAGGCACACAGAAATATACTCCGCCAACGCGACCGTCATGATCTCCGTCCACCACGGCTGTCTCGTCGCATTTGCCGCCCTTACCGTCGTCCAAAGGTTTACTCCCAGATGGAGATCGAACTCAGGCAGCTCTTCATGATTGTTAGTATTGTTGTCATTGCTGTACATGAAAGAGGCCCTTACTAGATACCGGTTGCCCTTCACTAGTGGTTGCAATGTGTAACAGTTCCTATTCCCATCTGGAAACGTTCTGATGGTAAGATATTGCCGACTTATAATAGTATTATTACTTGAACTGAGGTGAGATGATAGATCTTGATTCAATCCTGTGTCTATGAATTCGAGGTCTGAAGTGTAGAAAATCCCTGTCTCCTCGTCCGTGTAGTTGGAACCATGGGGGATTCCACAATCTATGCTTATGAAACCTGAATAATTAATCAATAGATTAAGTGGACTGTAAAAAATATGTTGTTCTGCTTGATGGAATTATGGAGAGTTAAAGGCTACCCACCTGGTTGGGATCCAACAAGGACTGCAATGGAGGAAAGGCAGATGATTATGAGCCTCGTCATCGCCATGTCTATGATGATGAAGAAGTTGGTGGACTGTAAAAAATATGTTGTTCTGCTTGATGGAATTATGGAGAGTTAAAGGCTACCCACCTGGTTGGGATCCAACAAGGACTGCAATGGAGGAAAGGCAGATGATTATGAGCCTCGTCATCGTCATGTCTACGATGATGAAGAAGTTGGTGGCCCTATGTTAATGCTCAGGTAGAAGTCAAATTAGTACAACTGTAGGCGGAGGCCGGATATATATGCCCCGTGAAGAACTTTCTTGCCATCTTCTCATCAAACCAAACGTGTCCTTGGAATAAGAATATCATTTATTTTTTCCAAACAAGAATTAGAAAAATCTTTGGTAACAGCTGAAACTAAGATTAATCACTGTCTATGCAGTCATGCACCAATTTATCATGATAAGTTAATTAGATCGAAAAAAATCACGAGAGACAAACTCCAGAAGGGAGACGTTTATGAAATAAGAAGATGCGCGTTGGAGGAGAGATTCATGAGTCACAAATATATATATTAAGGAGACATTTATGAAGGTGACTGTGGGGTCATTTAGCTGCGTCTGCCCACGTCCATATTTATATTGATACAACCTGATGCCTGATTTCCCTCGGAGAATATCACTCATGAGCGACCCGCACATTTTCGACCTCGCTGTGACCGCGTTGAAATTTTAGAGCACAATAATTTAAAAATGAATATGCGACCGTATTTCCAGCTGCAATTTAGTTGAAAATTTTATAACTTATATTATGACTGCATTAGGAGTTGCAAATCTGATCGCAAAAGGTCAATTATAGTAAAAAAAGAAGTAGAGCAGACCTAGAGTACTTGCCACCAGTCGTCAACACAGCTCGCTGCCGCTGGTCACCAATAGCCTTGATCGTCGCCACCGTCGCGATTCACAAGCGTTTTAGGTATAATTTTCAAGTTTTTAAAGATTTTAATTTTTTGATAAATATGTTAATTATGATCAATATTATTGATTGTTGTTGTTTGTTAATTGTTGTTGAATATTATTGTTTATTGTTATGACGAATTTTTAAAATTATAGTTTATTTTGTGATAATGATTGACATTTTGGTTATATTTTCGAATTAGGGTAGGTGAGATTTTTTTAAAACTAACTAACTTGATTATGTTTGAAATTTTATTGTAATTGTTCTCGAATGTTTATTTTTTATTGTTCGGACAAAATTTTCAAATTAGGGTTTATTTTGTGATTATGATTCTTATTTTGGACATATTTTTAAATTAGGGTAGTTGGAATTTTTTAAAACTAATTAATTTGATTATGTTTGAAATTTTATTATAATTGTTGTAGAGTGTTTATTGTTTATTGTTGTTCATATATAAGATTTAAAATAATGATTATGATGGTATTATTAACATAATTTTATTTTATTTATTTAAATTTATGATTTAAATTAATCATTAAATTTAATTATTATTTTGTGATGGTTGAAAATATATGTGTAAAGTAATAATTGAATTAATACGATGACACCTTGCTTTAACTTAACATTTGAATTTTCATAACTCTTAAGTTATAATTAGTGCTTTGTTATAGTGAATTAGTCTAGCCTACAGTTGAGCACTATGATATCATAAGATAAAGTACATTTATTACTATTTTTGTTAACTCGATTAGTTTTGAATTGTGTTGAGCACTATGATTTCATAATTAACTTTTAATTTGTCGCAGTTTTATTTCACAATCATGCTTAACAATAATTTTCAAGTATTACATCCATTTTATATAAACATATAGACCCTGATGTATGTTATTGTATTAAAGACATCTAAATTAACTTGTTTTCAATGTTTAGTGCGTTTGATAATGAATATAAATGAGTGCCATTAGATAGATAAAAGGTGGTTAGGATGAGGAATTTTCAATCTAGATTACGAGAGAGGAGTTGAGATGTTTCTTGATTTTGCATTCTCGCTGCTTGTTAATAATTTGTAAATTCTTTGTCCGTGCAATAAAGGTGTCAATCGGTGGAGTATGGAATGAGTTGATGTCAAGCAATATTTATATTATCATGGATTTATGTCAACATATTATATATGGACTTTTCATGGTAAGAGTTCATTGTTCGAATTTGGGAATCATGACTATGGAAGCTCAAGTTCAAGTGTAATTGATCAGGATAATTTAGGGTTTAGGGCGGTGGTATTTGCTATGGTTGGTCCACATTTTGAGGCTCCTCATCAATCAGCACACCACCATGACACCAAATGGCCCACCAGCCAGCTTACCTAGCTTCTTGGCAAGAGAGACCAAAGACTGAGGGAGGAGGCTCAGAGTAGAGATGATCGACTTGTCCAGCCAATTACTACTCCTCTGGACGTTCGGATGCTTTGTCATGTAATGACCATATGTAGAGAACAGTGTCATGACCCTTTTGATTATGACCATGATATGCCCCGATATGCCCCCTTGTGATCCTCCTACCCCTCCCTTGATATAGATATAGCTATGGGTTTTTTGTATTAAACATTTAATTTATTTTTCATGTATGTCATTGAATATTTTGTTGTAATTTAGATTTAACATTTATTCTATGTTTTTTATATAATTTGTCATCATATCTATTATTTATAATCTTTTGTTATTAAAGAGGCAATTTAAAATAAACAATAACAATTATTTTAAAAAATTTGGGTTATTTTGTGATTGATTTGCGCCCACTTTGCGACCACATCTGCAACCGGAACTTGTCGCAAAGATTTACCGACCGGAAAAAAACCAAAGTTGAAATTGAATTTGCAACCAGAAACCTGGTAATAAATAATTTGTGATCAGGCTTGCAACTCGCAAATATAGTCACTTATTTAGAAACCAAACTAAAATGGGCTTGTCTGATTGCACTTTTGAAACCGGCTTTCTTTTTGGTCGTAAATTTAATCTACAACCCTAGTTACTGCGATCAGATTATGCAGTCGCGAATTTATCAGCAGCCACATTTATGTTGCGGTCATTGAAGAACGATTTTCTACTAGTGTTTTAGTTTTTTGCTGTTGCAAAATCTGATTTTATTTATTTAGCCTTAATGTTAATATAAGGGAAAATATATATCTTAGCCTTTAAAGCAGACATCGTAGACAAAAAACTAGTTAAAGAATACAAGAGCTTGAATTCATTACGATTGAATATTATTCTAAATACATATTTTCTTCAAAGCGATAATCAGAAGCAATAATTGGATAGTTCTACAAAATAGAAGAAAAATAAGGTAATATAAAATTAAATGGTTCTACAAAGTAGAAAAAATGAGCAATGAAAACTTGAAGAGTTTTTAGCATTTCAAATTGTTGGATGCTGGAAATGGATTTCTCATTCGCACTCTTTGTGGGCTCCATTTGAATAACATTAGTTGCATCATGTAATGAATGGATACTCTTATCCATTAGTGGTTGTATGAAAGGGTACATCAATAATATTTGCATCCTTTGAGGAAGCCTATCATAACCCCATCTTAGTCTTGTCTCTAATACCTAAGGGGATAAGATCTGATTTATTAATGGGAATGGACTATAGATCTTTAACTTCGGTTAACCACTTGCGGAGAGATGACTTAGGTTCATTAGTTTGGACTTTTGGCCCAGTCATTACAGATGATATCAGAGCAACCTGGTTTTGTTTTAGATGGCGGGTTGGAGTACGGGACATTGCCTAGGCTGCTGGTCATGGGCTAAAGAAGGACATGGGCGAGGGCTAGCGACGGGTCATGTGTTTGAATTTTGGGAACATAATTTCTTAAGGTGGGTGGATTGTTATAACCCCAACTTAGTCCCATCTCTAATTCCAATTGGGGATTTCACAATTACCAATTCATAAATGTGGTCCAAATCTTGAGTTGGTCACCTTTCAAACCATATATGTGGGGCTAGATGGAGCCGTATATTTATGTCATGGAGGCTAAGTATGCTTGTTACACAATAGATGACACGAGGACTATGTGAGCATGTCAAGTGGTTTCAAAGTGTCTATGAGGTATATACATCATTTTACCTGGATAAAAGATTTACGATTAGGATATAACTAGACCGAAATTGTCTTTAGTGTTAGTGTATGTGTTGAGGTGTGTGGGTTAGTTCTACACTTTCTAAATGCATGAGATTTAGCAGATGTAAAGCTTGCACCAAATTACCGTAGGTTGAACTCATATCCATTAATTTGATTTAGTTAGTTTTGGCGCTCGTGATAGTTTGTATCCCATTTAGCACCCTCTTGTCCCTCATTTTATGTATATTTGATCTTATCCATACTTTGAGCTAATTTTATCCACTTTTGACCAAGTTGCCTTTATTTTAACCCTCTCTTTAACTCATTTATCCACCTTATGGGATTATATATTTTTTAAGTCCAATATCACCCATGTTTCATCCTCCCACTTCTCCTAAACCTCCCACCTCTACCAAATCTGTTTTCCTCATCTATTGAACCATATTTTTGATGTGACAACAACTTCAAACTCTCGAAGTGAAAACATGAAAGATCAAGCAACCACTTGAAGAAATTTAAATTTGATGATCAAAGTATAGTATTGAAGTATAGAGGACTTTGGTTACACTTTGGTCAAAGCTTTGGCAACCTAAGAGATGAGGTACGGGACCAAAGAAGAAGAGGAATCAACCTTCAGCTGACCTTCGGTCAGTGGTTGGGCAGCCAAAGTTCTTGGGCTTGGTCAGAAGCTATACAACGTCAGATTTCAGCAAATGTTCAGTCAAGCGTTCGGCAACCAAAGAAGGTGTAACAACCTTAGGGCTGTTGTGACAAAATAATAATTGAGGTTGATGAAACTTTGGCAGACCTTCGGTCACGAGTTTGGAAACCAAAAATGGCATGGCTAGGCTAAGTGAATAAATGGACAGAAGTTCAGTCCATCGTTTGACAGCCAAACATTAGAAAAAAATTATTAAAACTAGTCGTCCGAAAAAGCTAATTAGGGTTATTTGATCCCCAATGACTTTTGAAAAAAGGTTGGAAACATATAAATAGAACCTTGGGGAGTATGTTTTAAACACCTTTTGTTATTGAATGAACCCCTGGACTCTCTAAGATCAATTTGGAAAGCTCAAGCATGTATTAAAATTGGCTTTACCTATTAGCTTGTATTCCTAGGCTTTGTTGTGTAATTCAAGTAGAGGCACTTGTGTGAGGCATTGCTCAAGGGTATGAATTGTAACTTCCAAGGTGTTGGGAGTGTGTGTGAAGCACTTGGCCTATAGAAGGAGGGTGTTTACTTAAAAAACTGCCTTGGCTAAAATCGTGAGCTTGTGAAGAAAGTGCGGCTTCTAGGTGGTTGCTTCAAGGGTGTTTGGAGCTATTTAGCTGGAATCCTTTGCACTTGGTGCTTGATAAGAAAGGCTTATTGGGGGCTCCTAGGGTGTGAAGAGTGCAAGCTTCCTTGACACTTGTTGGGTGATTATGAAGGAAACCTAACTTGCTGGTTGTAGGTGTAGAAGTTGGTTGTCATATTAAGCTAGGAAGACCTATCCAACCACAGGACTTGGTGGGATAGAAAATAGGAGTGTTAGTTGGGAACCTCATTAAAATCTCTTGTGTCTTCTATCTTCCCTTTTCTACTTAGTGTGCTTGATGTAATATGATTCACTTGTTTGCACACATCACTTAGCTCCCTTGTGTTTGATTTGTTCGCTTTAGGGAGCTAAGCGAATCAAGGTCAAGGTCACCTTGCTATTTGTTTGGTTTGACAAGTTCACCAGCACAAACCGATTTATGAAATTGAACTTGTGTCATTTCACAGACCACCTAATATAATTGGATTTGTTATATTGCTTATTGTCTTGCCTATATGTTTCTTGAACTTATTGGTTATCTATCATTATACTTTAATTGTTTTCAATTTAGTTGTCTACTTGCAATCATTATAAAGGTGTAAGTATTGTGGGGATTTAACTCTTTTACTAAGTGTTTGTAATTAATTCTCTCCCACATTAGATGGCTTCAATTGTTATAAAATTTTGGCTTGGAACAGGATGGACAACTTCAAGACAAAACAAATCAAAGGGCTCTCAACCACAGACCACCATACTTGAATAGATCCAACTATAATTATTGGAGGACTAGAATGAGAATTTTTTTCCTTTAATAATTTTGAAGTTTGGCAAATTATTCTAAGTGGTCGTCAAGACCCACTTCTAAATAAGGACTCTTGGAGTGAGCAAAGAAGAAGGCTCACACCACCAATGCCAAGGCAACGAATTCCCTCTTTTGTGCCTTAAGTGAAACAAAATTTAATAAGGTATCTCTATGCCAATCAACACAAGAGATTTGACAACTCCTTAAGGATACCCACGAGGGGACATCTCAAGTAAAAATATTCAAGATTAGGTTCTTCACTCATAACTATGAGGTGCTTAAAGTGGAGGAAAATAGGACTATGAAGACAATGTATAACCGATTGAATGATGTTGTCATAGGTCTCAAGAGTCATGGAAATCTGATTAGGAAGGCGAAGCTCAACTCCAAGCTACTACTCTCTCTTCCTAAGGAATGGCGCTCCAAGGTTACGACAATTGAAGAAGCCAAGAACCTTGCCACCATGACCATAGAGGAGCTTCTAGAAGCTCTCATCACCCATTAGAACACTTTGCAAATCGATAGGAAAGAGGTGAAGATCAAAGTGTTTTTAAGCAGATGAGGACATAAATGTTTTTCTATAAAACATAATTTGATGAGATAATGTTTTTCTATTCTTGTTTGTGAAAAGATTGAGTGTATAGAGGAACTCATTTTTTAAAATTAGTCTATACTATGATTTCGGTGATTTAACTTAAATAGTTGTGGATATATAAGAGCTTATGTTGGAAAAGTGACATCTATGTATAAGCGAATAATTGAGATTTAGGGTTGAGGACGTATAAGAACTCATGTCCAAAAATCAGTCCTATATACATAAATTGATGGTAAAATAAATGGTTGTTTATTTTTTTGATGATAACTACTTATTGTTAAGTTATTATTATATTGAGATATTTTATGTTAATACCTCAATGTCTATATTTACTTGTGATTAACCATATTTTCTTATTATTTTTTACCTAAATAAGTCAGTAGAGGGCTCAACACATATTTTGGTATTAAGCGAACAATTTATATTGCTCGCAGGTAGTGGAGATTCATACTAAGTGACGAGATGCAGAAATCAACATTTAGAGTTTTTTATTATATGTTTTATTTGCATTATTTGTTGGACATGCTTATATTTATAGGAAAGATTGCATATAGTGGACTTCTTTGTTGATTTGGTATATTGGATTTAGATAAATTATTTATGATCATGGACTTATTGTTAGTATATATTGTGGCTATTGACAATGATTGAAGCGTTTATATTTTATATGCTCTGTACTCATGATACACCTCTATTATTTATTTATTATTTTAGTAACAGTCCGACCCTTGAATTAGTATTAATTTGAAAAGGGGCAAGTCGTTACATTACCCTTCCTCAAATTAGGGAATTCTACGACACCTTGGTGAAGGTGAATGAGGGATACTACACAGACCAAGGTGGATAGGCAAGAGTTTCATCTTCGATCGGGGCACATTGCACAACTCCATGTCATGCCAGATGATGGTAGCAAGACATACTTCAACAATGTACAACTAGAGCATCTCTTATCTGAGTTTGTGAAGAGGGAGGAACTTGATGGCACTGTGGTTAGCATGGGAACTACGCTCACAAACTTCACGAGGGCTCGAGATCTAACTATGATGGCACTGTGTTTGGGCAAGTGATTGGAATAAACATTTTTCCACCAGTTGGACATCATAGTGAACACTCATCATACGCTGTCTACACCGTGTGGAGGATCCTCTCTGGAAGAAGGATCAACTTGTCGTGCCTCATCCTCAACCATATATGGAGATGTCAAAACCAAATGAGAACTTGCCTACCCTATGGGAAACTCCTCACAGCCCCCTTCTTCCAAGCGAGATCGTGGACTTCAACTTAATCTACTACAAGTTAAAAAATACAACTTAATCTTCAAAGTGTAATTGAAATCAATAAATATATGGTTCAATAAAATAGAAAAAAGGAGGCAATATATAATTAGATAGCTCTCCAAAGTAGAAAAAAGGAGCAATCTGAGAACTTAAAAAGATTTATCCAATTCTAACTGTTGGAAATTGCGATCTCATTCATTGTCTCCATTTGAATAACCATAATTGCATCCCTAAATGAATGGACACTCTTATCCATTAGTGGTTGTAAAAAGGTTACATCAATAGTATTTGTGCCCCTTGAGGAAGGCATACAACTATTCACTAGTGGTCAAAATGAATAAGTTTATGTAGGAGAGAGC
>JAURVB010003518.1:0-53760 GCA_033002965.1 Piper betle
AATCTGATCAGACTCCTGGTTTGCATGGGAGAGGCCTTGAGGACCATTGCCTTCAAAGTGAGGACGGCCTCTTTGCGGTGGCACAGCTTGTGTTAACTTCTTTGGAGATGAACAGCTTGCAGTTGATATGCTCGCAAACAAGCTCCTCTTCGAGGTAATCAAATTGATCTCTTCCAATAGTATCGATGCTACCTTTCTTCTTCGTTCTCCTACCTGATATGATACACTGATACCATATCCAAATGGTGTTGTGGATATACTATGTACACTACCTTTGTAGCATTCAAATTCACAACTTTCTGTATCAATTTACTAGCCTTTTATTGAATCAAAAGAGCCATCGAATTCCGATGTTCAAGATTGGGCTGTGCTCTTACTAGGCTTTGACGTACTCCCATGTTTGTAAGTATGCCTGCTCCGAGGAGGAGCCTGAGCTTCAGGACATGGGTGGCTCGGCAGAAGGTTGGCCTCCACACCATTTTATTCCAAATCTCAGAAGTTGTAACTAGTAGCAATACTTGCTTCTAACAACTTCAATTTTTTGAAGGAGATGGTTAACGAAATTTACACTTCCTACAGGCGGATTCAGTGTGGCCTTTGATCCCCTAGATGGCTCCAGCATCGTCGATACGAACTTCACCGTCGGTACCATCTTCGGCGTCTGGCCCGGCAACAAGCTGACCGGAGTAACAGGAAGAGATCAGGTGGCTGCAGCCATGGGCATATATGGGCCTCGCACCACTTACATAATTGCTCTCAAGGATGCTCCTGGCACCCATGAATTCCTCTTGTTGGATGAAGGTAATGCTTATGAGAAGTGCAATGTTTGCCTTCTGCAACGTGTGTCAAGTCCAGATTATATCATTGTCATTGATACTCACTACCTGTACCAGGTAAGTGGCAGCATGTGAAGGACACATATGAAATCGGTGAAGGAAAGATGTTCTCTCCAGGAAACTTGAGGGCCACCTTTGACAATCCCGACTACGACAAGGTAAAACACTGGACATTGATTATACATTTCTTTAAACATGGAAGATATAGAAGCAAGATATGAATTTACCCAGTGTTGCACACAAATTTCAATCATTCTGATTAATTTGTATCCAACGTACATGATGGAAGATCACTCTACTATGACTCCTTGATGAGACAGACATGAAAGGTTATAATTCATAGATTGCCACTGTTTTCCCAATAGCTTAAGCTTTTGGGAAGAGAACATTTGATGGTTATTCTGAGGCTAATCATTTGCATGAATGAAAGATAAAGAACACATAAAGATATTCATGGTCTAAGTAAAATATTGTGTAAAAGACCATGATCTACTTAATGAGAAATTTGACACTGTTTGTGGTTTCTTACAGCTAATCAACTACTATGTTAGAGAAAAGTACACGCTGAGATACACAGGTGGAATGGTACCTGATGTCAACCAGGTCTGCTCTCTCTGAAATTGCTTCTTCAATTCTTTATGGGGGGAAAAAAAGCACGAAGACTGAACAAAAGGAAACAAACATCTAATTACAACTCATCTTTGATGTGCAGATCATTGTGAAGGAAAAGGGCATATTTACAAATGTTACATCCCCTGCATCAAAGGCTAAATTGCGTCTGCTCTTTGAGGTGGCTCCATTGGGGTTCTTGATAGAAAAGGCCGGAGGTTACAGCAGCGACGGTGCACAATCTGTGCTTGATAAAGTTATTGTCAATCTTGATGACCGGACTCAAGTTGCTTACGGATCGAAGAATGAGATCATCCGGTTTGAAGAGACACTCTATGGCTCATCCAGATTGAAAGAAGGGGCAGCCGTTGGTGCATCTGCCTAAAAAAAGTTAGACAACTGCAAGAGCTCACAAATGCTGTACAATTGGTTGGGAAAATACAAATTATTTTCTCCAGTTTCGGGTTTTGTATGGATTGCTCAAGAGGAGACAATTTTTGTTTCTTTTCAACGTGTAAAGAATGACCAAATTATTTACAGCTGCAATACAAATGCATTTTCAGTGCTGCGATCAAATTTTACTTTCTGGCTTAATGAAACACAACTGCTGGCCAATGCAAATTAGCTGCCCATTGCTTTTGTTTTTGACTGAGATGCTTGTGCTTGAATAGCCACCTCCATACTTTAGAAGCCTCGACGTGACCTCCAGTTCATCCTACAAGAAACACCAAGGAACTGAAATTGCAAGCACAAGTCCAGAAAGAAATCACACTCTCTACTGCCAACTAGTATTCGTTTGTCTCAAAAACTAACCATTATACAAGAAATGAGTAAGTTGATATACATCTTGTGCATTGATTTTCACAGAATAACCAATTATTTCCGTTCAATGTGCAGAAAATGTATGAATGTAGCTAATTTTGAAGTTTTAACATCAACTCTCACTGATTAAACAAGAGTTTTAAAGTGTAGGCCGAGATTTATCTTCCATCAACTCCTGCCTTTGCAAGATATTGAATAGACATGTTGATGGTGACAGCCATCGGATGACCAGATGACATTATTGCAGCTCCACCAGCAACATCAACAATGGTTCCGA
This sequence comes from Piper betle, assembly GCA_033002965.1. Lineage (NCBI taxonomy): Eukaryota > Viridiplantae > Streptophyta > Magnoliopsida > Piperales > Piperaceae > Piper > Piper betle. The sequence continues at coordinate 2,545 of JAURVB010003518.1, forward strand.
GGGCACCAGGACACAAATTCCCCTTGTCATCCTGTAAATGCCACACCAATTACCAAGAAAAAACAGAAACACAGGTAAAATTTACACAAGTTCAAATTCTATGGTCAATAGAGTTTCTCAATGATCATCCAGGAAAATCCTCCACTCCTATCGTTAATAATGCTTCTCCTGTTATCCTACAAACCAAATTACCAACTGCCTGAGAATATGGCACTTGGTTGATGTCTTCTTTACTGCTCGTTTCCGAAGTATGATCAGAATCTGATCGATCTGTCAATCCATTGCCAATTACCTGCCGAACATGAAACTTGGTTGACGCCTTCTTCATTGCCTAATTCTGAAGTAGGATCAGAATCTGATCGATTTGTTAATCGCTTACCGAGCATAAAACTTGGTTGACTTCTTCTCCACTGCCTATTCCCTAAATACAATCAGAATCCCATTGATTTGTTGAGTTGTGCTCAATTTCCTTTGTCTTTGACATGCTCTTTGGACCAATTGTTGAGATATTCCCTCCACATGAGAAAGTGTTCAGTCACATTGAAAGTCGTGAAGACATAAAGATAAACCAAGAGGTACGACAAATTCGATGAGAGTTTGTGGAATATGTGAAGAGACTCATTAGTGAGGATTCCAATGCTCAAGAAGTAGTGTTTGGAGTTGGCTCTTCATTTCCAAGTGGTATTTATATCTCTAGTCTATAAATATGTGATTAGAGGTATGTGTTCGATGTGCTTTCCTTTGAGGAAGTTCCATGGAGTGTTCTCCTTTAGGGAGACTTGAGGATTACAGATCTAGACAGGGTTACTATTGGTAGTGCATGTGGGAGAAGAAAGTGAAATTGTTTGTTGTGAGGTGAAGATATGACTTCGGGTTCTTCGACAAGATCAACAGTGGTTAATTTCTTTTCTTTCTCTACCTTTGTCCGTGGATTGTAATTGGGAGTGAGTGTTACTCTTTTGGGTGGAGTTTTCCACATTTGGGTAGAGTTTCTACTTTTATTGGGGTGAAGTTTTTCACACTTTGGTAGAATTTTCTATATGTTTTGGGTGGAGTTTTTCCACATATAACGGGGAGTGGTTTCACTCATAAAGGGAGAGTTTGAGAAGTTTTTCATCATCTCAAGTTGAAGTAGGGTCGTAATCCAGGGTGTGATGATTGATCCATTTTTCATTTGAGGTGTATGTTAGTTTTCTCAATTTCTCAAGAATTGTATCTTTCAGATCTTGTTATTGATCTGATTTAGGTTAGGAGAGTTTTCTCAAATTTTATTTCCATACTTGATTGTAAGAGATTTCTTAATCAAAGTTGATCGAGTAGGTTGGTTTTCTTTTCTCTAAATTGGAAGGAAAGTTTCCATCCATTTTTATCTTGGGGTGTCTCCTATTCATTTCATCGAGGAGGGGAACTATTTTCTGGCTTGTTTTCGCTGGAGTGTATATTTCCCAACACCAAGCACAGGCCATAGAGTGCTGCATGGGACCTGCACATTTATCAACATTTTCTACATTACCCATCTTTTTCTTGTTTCACCTGGTCCCAAACAATTGATGCCTAGGTTACAAATCCTTTCTCTCCTCTTCTATGTACATCCAAATTATGCATTTTATCTAAAACTGAAATCTCCTCGGGTGGGAGGAGATCTCCTCCGACGGAAGGAGATTGTGGTGGTCATAGCCACAACATGAATCTAAGCATATGACCAAAATCCTAAATTTCTTGGAATTTAATAATAGTTTCGATAATTTTGGCAGAAATCGGGAGGAGATTTCCCAATTTTATCAAAGAATTTGTTTGTTCCCACATTAATCCACGCTCTTCTTGTAAGACCCACTGATTCTAGTAGAGTTTTATATTCAGAACCAGTCGGATAGACGGTTATTTTTCGAGTTGAGTCAGTTTCAGGACACGTGTACCGAGCCGACGCCGGTCGCGTGTATGAGCTATGAGGGTCATGCGTACCCAAGTATATGATGATAACGTCATGAACACAGCAAAATAGAATGAGTTATCAGAATATGTGAGAGTATGCCAGTCATTTTTTTATTTTTATATATAGTGGATCGTAGAATTAGTTTTAGGCCGTTTACCGCGTTAGGATGCGTTACGGGCAGTTTTGGGTGGGTTGATAGTTCTAGAGCATATCATTACGATGTTTGGTATTTGTTTGATTTTACGGGATTTTTCCCGATTTTTATGATTTTTTTTAGGATTTAATACGACTTAGTTATTATACTTGACTCGAGCCGGAGACGAGTCAAGTCTTATTTACGAAATTTGCCACCGAGCTATTTTCTCCTCTCCCGACATCTTCTTCCCAAACCCTGCGACGCCGCCCCGTGCAGCGTCGCCGCTGCCGCTGTCGACGCTGCCCGGTCGCCGATCGACGTTGCCTAGCCCCGCCACGGCGTTGCCGTGCCACCCCGACCAGCCCCGGCCGCTGCCAGGCCGCCGCGACACCGGAATCGCCTCGCCTAGCGCCGCGGCTACATTTCGGTCATGTCGCCGATTCCGCCGCCGGCGACCGTCGCCGCCACGATCAGGTGGTCGCCTCAGCACCATCGACCGCCCAGTGACCTTCCCCGACCGGAACGGAGGCCAGCGCCGCCCATCCCAGCCGGATCTCCACACCACCACGGCCAGCCTCTGTTTTAGCCATTTTCCGGCGAGCCACCGCCTTGGCCGACCATGTCGACGTCGTGGATGTGTCGGGCTCGCTGAGCCGGTTCCAATGGTACCCTATATGACCCCTATCCAGCTAGTAGACGCCGCCGGCAATTGTCGCCGAAAAACCGCCGGAAGAGTGCCGGAAGGGTGCCGGAAAACCGCCAGAACCGCCGGAAAAATCGGATTCGCTGGAATTCGCCAGATCTTCCGAGGAGTTCATCCAGTCGATCCCGATCGAATGTCGGACGCCGATGAGCGCCAAATTCGAGCTCCGAGACGCGCGACGGAACCCTAGCCGTCGCCGATTGCCGACGACGTGAGGTATAATTACCTCCGAATTTATAATTTAAACTTGATGATTGTTAGCACAACATGATAGGGTTGGTTTATTGATGTGATTAATGCTTAATTACGGATGAAACGATGAATTGCATGATGAGATTAAGTGTGAATGAAGAGTTAAGTGATCTAATGAGGTAGATCGAGTCGAGAACATGATAAGTGACCACGATGTAACTTAGAAAAGCACAATAAAATTGGTATGAATAGGATGAGTTAGAATTACTTTCATATTTATGATTATTTTACTGTTGATGGATGTGGTTTGATTATGTGAGTGTGTTGATTATATGACGAGTTTGATGCATCATTTAGTTAGCGGGCGTTAGTATTTAGTTTTGATGTGTAGGTACAAAGTAGGAGCTCGCCGCTTAGGCGCGATGACACGCTTGGAGCTTCTACCAGGTCTGTAAAACCCACGATTCGAGTTAGGGTTTTATATTCAGAACCGGTCGGGTCGACCGTTATTTTTTCGAGTTGAGTCAGTTTCAGGACACGTGTACCGAGCCGATGCCAGTCGCGTGTATGAGCTATGAGGGTCATGCGTACCCAAGTATATGATGATAACGTCATGAACACAGCAGAACAGAATGAGTTATCAGATATATGAGAGTATGCCAGTCATTTTTATTATTATTTTTATATATAGTGGATCGTAGAATTAGTATTAGGCCGTTTACCGCGTTAGGACGCGTTCGGGCAGTCTGGGTGGGTTGTTAGTCATAGAGCATATCATTATAATATTGTGGTGTTGTTTGATTTTACGGGATTTTTCCCGATTTTTATGAATTTTTTTAGGATTTAATACGACTTAGTTATTATACTTGACTCGAGCCGGAGACGAGTCAAGTATTATTTACGAGTTTGCCACCCAGCCCTTCTTCCTCGCCCCGACCTTTTCTTCCCCACGCCCAAACCCTCGCGCCGCGCCGCCCCTGTTCGCGCGCCACCGCCGCCGCTGTCGGCGCCGCCCGGCCGTCGACCGACGCCGCCCAGCTCGGCCACGACGTTGCCGTGCTGCCCCGACCAGGTCCGGCCCCAATCGGGCCGCCGCGACGCCGGAATCGCCGTGCGTAGCGCCGCGGCTAAGTTTTGGTCGCGTCGTCGATTCTGCCGCCGGCGACCGTCGCCGCCATCGATCCAGGTGGTCGCCTCAGCACCAGCCGACCACCCAGCGACCCTCCCCGACCGGAACGGAGGCCAGCGCCGCCCATGGCCGGCCGGATCTCGCGACACCACCGCCGCCGGCCTCTGTTTTATGTCATTTTCCGGCGAGCCGCCACCTCCGTTGGCCGCGTCGACCTCGTAGATGAGTCGGGCTCGCCGAGCCGGTTCCGAGGGTACCCTACATGACCCCTATCCAGCTAGTAGATACCACCGGCAATTGTCGCCGGAAAACCACCGGAAGTCGCCGGAAAACCGCCAGCAGCTGCCGGAAAACCGCCGGAAAATCGGAATTTCTGGAATTCGCCGGAATTCACCGGATCTTCCGTGGGGCTCACCCGGTGGAGCCCGATCGAGCTTCGGACGCCGATGAGCGCCGAATTTGAGCTCCGAGACGCGCGACGGAACCCTAGCCGTCGCCGATTGCCGACGACGTGAGGTATAATTACCTCCGATTTGATTATTTAAAATTGATGATAATTGTTAGCATAGCGTGCTAGGGTTGATTAATTATCATGATTAATGTCTTGACCATGAATAAAGTAAAGATGTGCATGATGAGATTGTTAGTGAATGAATAGTAAGTGATCTAATGAGGTAGATCGAGTTGAGCATGCTAATCGAGTAATGTAACTTAGGAAAAATACAATAAAATTGGTAGGAATAGGATGGGTAGAATTATTTTCATATTTATGATTAGTGATGTGATTAATGTTTAATGATGGATGAAACGATGAGTTGCATGATGAGATTAAGTGTGAGTGAAGAGTAAGCGATCTAATGAAGTAGATCAGGTCAGAGCATGATAAGTGACCACGACATAAGTTACAGACACGTAATAAAATTAGTATGAATAGGATGAGCTAGGATTAATTAATTTTTATGATTTTCTGATTGTTATGTTGATGGATGCTTGCATTGTGATTGTGATGTTATTGAGTTTGATGCATCATTTAGTTAGCGGGCGTTAGTATTTAGTTTTGATGTGTAGGTACGGAGTAGGAGCTCGCCGCCTAGGCGCGATGACACGCTTGGAGCTTCTACCAGGTCCGTTTAGGACTCGTCTGTTTTACGCTCTTTCTATTGTATGTTTGATTTATTGTCTGCAGGACGGGTTAAGTGGCGTTTTATTGGATCCCACTTAACTCGGGCCATTTAATCGAACATTTTCCGGATTAATAACCCCTCGAGGATGAGATCCCTCGAGGTTGATTTCGAAAACAAGATCCACCACAAGTTGCCTTCGGGCCTATTATATGAACTCCCTACCCAAGCCTATATATATAGTAGTTTTCGTGTTTTCAGTGAGACGAGAGATGGAGAAATCGACTGCACGTACCATGCAGAGGATGCCGTGACAGTCAAAGCGGGCTCTGGATTAGTGCCAGCGGACTGTTCCATTCCCGAGGGATCCTGACAACTCCGCGTTTGAGTTCCTCACACCCGGAGAACGTGGAGGTTTACGGGTACTGTTTAGTACAGCGCATGTCCGGACTTGTGGTTCAAAGGGTACTAAAGGCGACTGCCTGAGAGTACTCGGCCTTCGTGCTCAAGGCCAGGAGAAATATGGAGGTAAGGAGAGGGCTTAGGATAAAGTTTCACGAGAAGTACTGAAAAAGAAGTGCTGAGAGTAGCACAGTACCAGCAGCAGAGCAGTAAGTTCGGGATGCTACCGGGTCTGCAGCCCAGTGGCTCCTCAGTAGTGCCCTTCAGAGTGTTCTTGAGGAAGTATATGGTTTTCTTTCATATGAGAGTTTGCTCTCATAGCCAGTTTGCTATAGTTATTTTCTTTTCGGACCAGTAACGCTTGTTACTGACGTTTTTCTTATATATATGTAGGTGATGAGCACGAGATGGATGTGCCGGCCGGGACGGAGGAGCAATAAGGTCTTCTGCACACACATATTGGGTGATTGAATGTTTCATGTTTTGTTTATGATGTTGTTTAATAAACATGCTATGATTAAATGTTTGAGGCATGATAATGATACGAAATGAGATGATCACAGTAGCGCAGCAAAAGTATGATGGGTTAGGACCCAAGTTCCAGAATGAGCTTATAGTATATCAGATTGTGTGTAATGAAATTGTTGATATATGCTTATATACTTGTATATATTATTTTGACAGGGTGGACCCTAATCGCACTTTTAGGGGAGACCCTGTTTGTTTTATTTCAGAATTTTGATCGTAACTGTATTGGTGTGTATTTTGAATTGCTTGTCATTCATGTAGTACCATGTTAGGATTTTGCGTATTTATTCATTCATGATGGATCGTATCTTCATCTTAAGACGCCGAGATTGGATCCACATGAGTTAGGTTCGGGTTAGCCGACCTAACCGGGGCCTGTAACATGCCGGTTCGGTTCACGAGTGTGAACCGGATTTGGGGTGTTACAAGGTCCGTTTAGGACTCACCTCTATTTTATGCTCTTCTGTTGTATGTTTATTTTATTATCTGCAGGACGGGTTAAGTGACGTTTTATCGAATCCCACTTAACTTGGGCCATTTAACCGAATAGTTTTCCGGATTAATAACCCCTCGAGGATGAGATCCCTCGAGGATGATTTCGAAAACAAGATCCACCATGAGTTGCCTTCAGGCCTATTATATAAATCCCTACCCAACCCTATATATATATGTGTAGTTTTTGCGTTTTCAGTGAAACGAGAGATAGAGAAATTGACTGCACGTACCATGAGAGGATGTCGTGACAGTCAAAGCGGGCTCTGGATTAGTGCCAGCGGACTATTCCATTCCCGAGGGATCCTGACAACTCCGCGTTTGAGTTCCTCACACCCGGAGAACGTGGAGGTTTACGGGTACTGTTTATTACAGAGCATGTTCGGACTTGTGGTTCAATGGGTACTAAAGGTGACTGCCTGAGAGTACTCGGCCTTCGTGCTCAAGGCCAGGAGAAATATGGAGGTATGGAGAGGGCTTAGGATAAAGTTTCACGTGAAGTACTGAAAAAGAAGTGTCGTGAGTGGCACAGTACCAGATCAGATCGGGATGCTACCGGGTCTGCAGCCTAGTGGCTCCTCAGTAGTGCCCTTCAGAATGTTCACGTGGAGCATATGATATTTTCTTTCATATGAGAGTTTGCTCTCATATCCAGCTTGTTATAGTTATTTTATTTTCCAGACCAGTAAAACTTATTACTGACGTGTTTTTATACTATATATAGGTAACAATTACGAGTTGGAGGAGCTAGTTGGACGGAGGAGCACTGTTGTCGCTTGCACACATGTCAGTTAATTGAGTGTTTATATTGTGTTATGATATTATTATATGGTGTGAATAAATGCTTGAAACATGATGATGTGATACGATTAGTTGTTAAAATATGATGTTATGACATGATGAAAAGCTAAGACATGATGACAAGAGGTGAGATGTGATCAGAGTGCGCAACAGAAGTGTGGCCCAAGTTTTATAATGAATATACGATATATTAGATTATGTGTGATTAAAATTGTTGATATATGCATATAAATTGGTATATATTGTTTCGACAGGGTGGACCCTAATTGCACTTTTAAGGGAGATTCTGTCTGTTTTATTTTAGAATTTTCATTGAGTTTGATCGTAATTGTATTGGTGTGTATTTGAATTGCATGTCATTCATGTAGTACCATGTTAGGGTTTGTGCATTCATCAATGCATTGCGAGTTGTATCTTCATCTTAAGACACCGAGATTGGATCCACATGAGTTAGGTTCGGGTTAGCCAACCTAACCGGGGCCTGTAACATACCGGTTAGGTTCACGAGCGTGGACCGGATTTGGGGTGTTACACTTCTCATCCTATATCCACCACTTTTTGGACTCGTCACAAAAATCAAGAGCACCAATGATAGACTCTTCTAAACATCAATTCATAAAATTAATTCATGAATTTAATCTTTTAAACATCAATCCTTAAAATTCAGTCTTTTAGAACAACATTAATTCATAATCTATTGCAAATGAGGCATTAATCCACAAAATTAATTTGGAAAAAAAAATTTTACTAAGTTTTGCTCCATAACAGCAACCCCAAATCTATGCATCCCAAGTCAAATTCAACTAATCAAAGAACTAGCCGCCCACCTTACACAACGACCCATGATCAAAGCAAGTGAATCAAAGAATGAAGCATTTTTTGCACACAAATCAAAAAACCATTACCGCGAAGCAGGGAGTTTGTAGTGTTGGGCCCTTTGGGCCCCCACCCAAACTTTAAAACCACTATTAAACCCTCCAAGCCCCCAAAAGGAACTTTAAATAACCAAAGAAAACTCGCAATAAGTATCACAGGCCTATCTTAGACTAGCTCAAGGAATAAAGTTTTCTCATTAGCCTATATACAAGTCGCCAATATCATCCACGACCAATGTGGGATAAACCCAACAACTTCCTTTCACACATCGAGCGTTCCCAGGCGTTCCCAAAATAATCATCATCTGGCAATCAGACACTTTCATCAGAGGGCACCCACCTGATAAATTCCCCTCAAATCATCGGGTATACCCCATGAAGGAAACAACAACAATCGGCATAGGCAAACCCGGCTTGAACCTGACTTTGATACCCACTTGTTGGGCCCTTTAGGCCCCCACCCAAGCTCTGAAACCACTGTTGGACCCTTCGGGCCCCCAAAAGGGACTTTAAACAACCAAAAAAACTCGCAATAGGTGTCACAGGCCTCTCTTAATCTAAAAGCTAGCCTAAGAAATAAGGCTTTCTCATTGGCCAATATACAAGTCACTAACATCATCTACAACCGATGTAGGATAAACCAAACATGTAGGAGGCAATGACAAGGTCGAGCTAGACTAGTCGAAAGTGGAGGCCGTGGAGTACGTAGCTGTCATAGAAGCCCATCACCTGTTTTGCCGGACATGGTTGTGCGCTCATGGCACACACCTCCGCCACCATATCTGCCCCCTTCTGGCCATTCTTCCCATCCATTCCACTCTTCTTAGCTCTCTCCATCTTCTCCCTCTCTACCTTCTTTGGGTGTAAGCGGTTGGCACTGGTTGTTATTACATGGTTGAACCAAAACTGGTTTAGTTCTAAATTATTTCAATTTGGTTTTAAATGTCACGGTAGACCAATCAAAATGTATATTAATTTTTTGATTACCGATCAGTTAGTTAGGGCTCCTCAAATCTCTATTAAACTCGAATCGGCTCGATACTTGATTTGAAAAAAATATGACTAGAACCTTGACTCAATATAAAATGAGTAGGCCTAGACTTGTGTTCCATGCACAACTTAGTTCGACTCGAAGATCGCTATTTTATTTAAGAAATAAAATTTTTGACTATATTTATCTTAAATTTTGTTATACAAATATAACCAAATTATTAAATATCATTATATGATATCAAATTTAAATAAATTTATGCATAATTAAAATATCTCTTATGCATAATTATGCCAAATTTAAGATATTTTAATTATAAATTAAAATTTAGTATGAATTATACGAAAAAATAACATCAATAAAATAAATCAAGCTATCTCGAACTCAAGCCGAACTTGAATCAACTTGAATAGTTATAACTTGACTCAAACTCAAAATCAAACAAGCCAAGTTTGAACTGAGCAAAACACGACTGAACTCGACTCCCTGATGAGCACCCCTAGTAATTATGACAAATAGAATATGCAACAACTTAGTCTAATTGTAAACGGATGAGCTTAATTCATTTCTTTGAAATAATTATGATTAACTAAAGTAAAGATCTATGGACAATCCCTACTAATACATCAGATCTTAATCGACCGACTAGGTATTAGATATAAGACTAGTTTTAGATATTTTATAATCCATCAAGACTAACATTAGGGGTCGTATAATTCACCACTTTAGGAAATTCCATCTCTAGAATTCTTATCGGTGACATGTAGCTAGTGGCTTAGTCTACATCTAATCTAGCCTTGCCTAGCGCTAGGCCACATATCTAATGTAGCTCGGCCAGTTGCTAGAAACCTAACCCACATTTAATTTTAACCAATATTTAATACAAGACTAGGTTGACTCTAACACTATCTATAAAAGCTCAACCCAAATGAAAGCTAACTAGCTTAAGTTAACTCTTAAAAAATAGTTAATTTTAAACTATTCAAAATGATTAATTCAAATTAAAGATTGCAAAAGTCATCATCACTAATATATTGAGTTTTATTTCTATAAGTATTGGATATAAGGCTAAGTAATTAGACTAACTAACTAATTGACGGATTTTACAAAATCTAATTAATTGTAATTTATTTTTATGATAACTTTTTATTGTTTAATGTGTTGTTTTCATTTAGAATGACTAATTAAATGATTATATTAACTAAAATAATGATATAATTTTGATTAAATAAATGAATAAATGTATTTTTCATAACTTGTGATGTAGGTTATTCCGACCCGACCAAATTGAAATATTTCGGCTTAATTCGGTTTGATTTTTGGAGTAATTTGATTCGAATTTAGCCGGCGATATAATTAAGTTTAATTTTGAAGAGACCGGCACAGTTGCATCCTATGAGCTTGCGTCCTTTAAGTTACTTTGGGCTTCATAAATAAATTATTTTCACTTTTACAAAATACTTACTGTCATGTATAAACTCAAATTGAGTTATTTTTGGCACCTAAATATATCTCAAATATTTTTTTATGAGATTCTAGGGATAATTGTTGCTCAAATATTTTATTTTCAAATTGTTTTCACATAAAACCTATTTTCTCGCAAATACTAATATGTAGGGGTGTTCATCTGCGAGTTGAGTCAAGTTTTGCTCAGCTCAGGCTTGGCTCTTTTGATTTTTATTTCAAGTCGAACTAAAAAGTATTCGAGTTGACTTGAGTTTGAGTCGTGTTCAAAGTAGATTGATTAGTATTTATTGATACTATTTTTGTTGTATAATTCATATTAAAATTTAATTTATAATTAAAGTTTCTCAAGTTTGACATAATTATGCATACACGATAATTTGATCATGCATAATTTTTTTAAAAATTTGATATCATATAATGATATTTTATAATTTGACTATATTTATATAAAGAAATTTAAGATAAATATAATCAAAAATTTTATTTCTTATATAAAATAACGAGCTTCTAGTCGAGTTGAGTTGTGCAAATACAAGTCCAAGTGGGGTTATGTGATATTAATTCAAGTATCAAGTCGAGTATTGAGTCAAATTTAGTATAACCGAGCTTTGAAGAGCCCTATTAATATGGAACTTTTTTATTTGAAACTCACTAAATGCTCTGTGTTATATATATATATATATAATATATATATTATGTGTTTTCCTAAGCTCCACTTTTTAAAATTACTTTGAAACAATGTTGTCATAATATTGTCAAAAGATTTTATATAGAATATAAATGATAGTAATGTAACTAATGTTGAATCTTGCATGTAATAAGTAGATCAAAAGATAAAATAAAATTATGAAAATACCACCAAATCCAATTGAAACAACCATCCTACAAAAATAATAAATTTGAAACTCTTAAAATTTAAGTATTTAAATTTTAAACTCTAAACACTAAACCCTATTGAATGTTTAAACGAATGTGTAAATTAAATTTATCAAGTATGTCTCTTCTGGCTCAAACATTAGGCCCAAAACTCCTCCCCGTCTCTTTTGGGCCTAATACATTAATTTGTTCATGGCAGCAATTCTGCCACTTCATAAACCTATGATTTTACTTTATCATTGCAAAATTTCCTTTCTTAGATTGATTGCTTGCCATCTCCTCTCTGCCTTTACTCCCTACCTATGTGGATCGGATACGATTATCTATGTATCCTATATATTCGAACCCACCCATATTATTTATCATATTCGTATATAATCCAAATTTATTGGACTTGTATATAACCCGACCGGATAAAAATTATATACATAATACAAAATTTAATCTAAAATGGGGAGAAAATAATAAAAAATATTATTGTAAATATTTTAAAATATAATTTTATAAAATATTATCAATTTAGATCTTCTACGGATCAAATTACCCCGAACCATCTTAACTAGTTTTGAATCGGAAATAAAAGAATCGGATTTAGAGATACCCATCCCGAGTTACTTATTCCTCTTTCACTCGAGCAGTTATCATTGACTCGTGCCATATACAAACACAGATGTAATGAGTACTATGTGCCATATACACAGACAGATAATGTATGAGTTGTGTACCGTGCATGAACAAGATTGATTGAGAGCCTCTAAATTCTTTCTTTCCCGGGTTTGTAGTTTGATGCTTCTTGATGCCAGCATTGTATGTTTCAATGGAACTGCTCTTTATTTTGTGCATAGAGTGAGAGTATGGAAAGAAAAGGAGATCAAAAGCAAGGAAGGCATTCTTTCTTCTCCCGCTCAAGGTCTTGGCCAACTTTTACTTCTGGGCAACTGTTACTTTGGCCATCTCCCATCCTTTTTAGTCCGAACGCTTCCATGACTTTAAAGCATTTTTCAACTTTATAGCACACTCCAAGACGTGCAGCTCTGTAAGCCACAAGGCGTGCATATGAACACTACATTTAAAAACTGCAATAAAAGATCTCTTTGGAATCCCTAAGAAGGTTTGCCTAGACAGTCATGCCCTTTAATGGCTTCCATTCCTTGTCTTCCTCTAAGTGGGGATGAGAATTATGCCTGTTTTTTTTTTTTGGGTTGTTTGCTGTTTTTCATGTTTTGAAGTTTGATCTGCTACAAATGGATTAGTAAAACTGAAATTTTGCAAAGTGGGTTATCATCAATCTAGCATTCCAAGTTGTAGAAGTTGATTAGAGAGATGGGTTAATACTGTTCATTTGATTAGCATGTTTGGTGAAGATCTCAACTCAATTGAAAGTGTTGGAGAAAGAGACTTCATCATCAAGAGAGAGGGTCAAGAACATCACATGGTGTGGCTAGTGCTTTTTGATTGCATTTGTCTTCGCAATCATTAAAATCCTCATTCTCTTTTCTTTTTGCTGTTCTTTTTTTCTTTCTTTACCTTCTTTCCCGTTAAGTTTTTTTAATCAAAATGCATTGCAACTTGCAAGCAATGCAAGAAAACACACTTCTTTATTCGCACTTGCCTCCTCTTTCTTGTTGGTAAATGCCCCACTGAAAAGATCGCCTCAATTAGGTACTGACCAGGTCGCTCCTTCCCCGCACCTAGAAACAAATAACTCAAAGAACCCAAGAAGCAGAATTGCACATGAACATAATACTTCCAGAAAATTGCAGTAATTAAGCCTTTGCCAGCAGCATATACTTAGAGCAACTCATTTTTTGGGTCTCAAAGAAGATGAGGCAGCCATATTGGGAGTATAAAAGAGTACAAAATGCCCATGTTTGGGAATATAGTGGAGGTGAAATTTCTGACTAAAAAAAGTAGACTCTCTTATCAATGCTTCATTTATTAGGACCCAAATCTCAAGTTTTGAGCTTGAGATGTCTATATGTGGAGGAAGCTAACACTAGCTTCACTAACATGTAAAACTCCAACTATAAAAGAACAGGGAAGATACAAGGAAAAACAAAGGAGCTATGGAATTGATAAAAAAGAGAGTGCTAGAGCCAGCTAAGTTGACATTGATGTTTGAATAATATGGCAAAACCGAGGGGAGACAAGAGTGGCATGGCTTGGTAGGGGCTAGTGAGGGACAGTTTAGAAGAACAGTAGTATCTCAGAAATCAGAATGAATGTTTATGGTTGAGGCTTACATACACCAGACTCGCCGAAGAAGATGGCAGCCCCGGCCATGAGGCTAGTCTGGGGCTTCAGACAACCTCACTATGACTACATGTCTTAGATTTGTTAAGTTGAAGCTCAATTGTAGCATATAACCAAATGTAGGCGTTTACAAATTCCTTTTTTTTCGTATTTTTACATTTTTTTTCAAATGCAAATATTATATCTTTGAACAAAAGGCCAAGTAATTTTAAAAAGAATTTTTTACCGGAAAAAAGGAGTATATTTTTTTATATTATTAAGTGGTAGAAAAATTACACTTAATTATTAATATATATATATATATAAATTGTTTAAAATACTATTGCTCAAAAATAAAATAAATTCAACTGAAATTATAAAAAAAATACTAACTGACCCAAATTTGGGAGGACCGGGCCAGGCTATTCTATCCTAGTGGCTGGAGCAGGTGTACCTTCTATCTGGTGGCCCAACCCGGACCTTGAGTGGTAAGATTTGACCACCTTATGATGTAGCAAAAAAGTTTTTAAAAAATTGCCCAAAACTTGTTAAAAATTTGAGGTTAAAAAAAGTTAATTTTTAAGATTATTATAACTAGTCAAACAAAAAGAGGTAAAAAATATAGTATAATTAGTGGTGGTTATATATATATATAATTTTTAAAAGAATAATCTATTGGTTGGATGTAAGACCCAATAAATAACCAAAGAATCATAATAAAAAACCTATTTATTTTTAAAATAAAAAATTTGTTACAAAAATATTTAAGGGTAGGTGATTTATTGCAAGGTCTTATAGTAAATCACCACCGACTCTAGTACAGTGGGCCTTAGACATGAACAGGAGGCACGAGGAAGAAAGGCATAGATAATTGATCACCTATATATATATATATCTCTGTTATTCCTGTACTTAAAATCATGCATCATTTAGATTTATATATACATTTCTTCTGGAATGTGTTAGCTCGTGGGGATTGTATTCAACTTTTGTGTGCTGTTTATGTATACAATTATACATACCGCATGGCTCATGATCTAATATAAACAAAGTACATGTGTGTGTAGCCTAGTACCCAAGTAGAAAACTAGATGGTATCGCAATCCACAACACAAGAACCGATGAGAAACATCATACAATAGTAAAGACTGAGTCTCTTTTTTCTGGGTTTTGTGGTCTCTACCCAATGAAAACCAGAGGAAGAAGCCTACAAGATTAGCAATGGTTATAATCTTTTGCAGAGATATAGTCTACAATGCAATGCAACATAATCCAGGAAGCTTTGTCTCATTAGATACCGTGGGATTAGATTATGAGATCGCTTCATCACTTTCTGATCAGAGAGGTGAGAATAAACTAGAAAGAAAGAGAGGAGAGAGAGGAACAAAAAGGGGAGGTGGTGGTGGGGAGGTTGAGGCATTAAGCTTTGGTTGATCAAAGACAAGGTTTGCAAAAGGCAAAGGTTGATGACCCCCATGTCCATGGAGCCATGCATGCTTGCTGCTAACACTAGAGCAGTGATGTCTCTGCATCTGCCATTCATATCTTAGCAGCAGATTATCAAAAGGAGTTTGAGGTGAAAAGGATAACACAGAGCAGAGAAGGCCAGGACTGGCCCCCCTCCATTTGAGGTTTGGTCCCCATGTATGTCTCTGCCCCACCCTGTGTGTTTTGTGTTGCTTGATTTTGGGTTTTAATAACGAAGATTAAATATATTTTATCCAACCCAAAAATAAACATTTAAGTGATATAAAATTACATACTTGTGATCCAAGTGAAACTGCATATGAAAAATCAGAGTTATCCACAGATTAACCCACAAGATCGTTTAGGGGTTATCAGACCGTCAGAACGTCTTGCCTGATTGTTAAAACAAAAGCACTAATTCTAAAGGTGTCTTTATAAAAATAAAAAGGGCAGTGGTTATCAAATTAATGGTGACATGCTTCTGATCATTAGATCAACCATTATTATTTATTTTATAATATTTTACAAAGATTTTAAAAAAATACCTCTGCCATTTTATATTTTGTTCCACGAAACAAAATTATTCGCCATTATATTATAATTTTATATTTTTTAAAAAACTTAAAATAATGCAACCAAATACCTATTAAAAGAATATAGAAATGGTCGAACCTTGTCAACTATTTGTATTATGTTTGTTTTTCTTGTTTCATGTTAATAATCACAAAGGCTTGAAAAAATTTATCCTCTCTCTCTATTCTCTAAAAGTATTCCATTCTAACTTAAACTCATATCTCATCAATTTAAATTGCGATGATAATTTTGTAATGGTGTAAATTATTGATAACCACTTATTAGATTATGAAGATAAGCAATTAAGTAACAAGATTCTGAATTACATTCACTGTTTTTGTTGGCTTCTAGACAAGGTTATACCAAGGGAAATGACTTGAAAGGCAAGAAAAGATGTGACGCAGAAAAAAAAGACTCAGAAAAGCCGTTTTCATGGAGTGAAGCTAAGCTAGGAGCTTGCTTGCTTTATGTCTAGTCAAAAATTGCGTCTCATTTGATGGGCAAATGCTTCTTGTATGGCAGCTAAAAGTTGAATAAACCCTCCAAATGCCAAGGAACATAAAAACCCAATTTCCACGCTCCTCTGTAAGTTTGTAACCATTCTTAATCAACCTTCTTCTTTTCTATGCATGAAACAATCCTCAATCTCAATAATTTGTCTGCTTTACCACTAGGACAACATTTCTAAGACATGATCAATTTAGGCAAAAGAGAAGACTGTAGTGGCTGGGCCATGGAGGGAATCTCTGTCTCTCTCCCCCAAGTGCCTCACCTTTTCTCCACACATCTAGTGGTCCATCACCATTGCAAAGGAAATGGAGCTCTTCCCTGCTATTGGGCGCACACAAAACAAATTCAACGAAAACTCTACAAGCAGGACAAACCCATAAAGTGCAAGGATTAATGGTGAATAAGGAGTAGCTAAAGGCAAGACAAACTCCACTTTACCACCTTTGTTATAGAGCACTTGTCTCTCTCCCAATGCTTCCTCCTCCCATGTGTAGTATATGGATCCATGAAAACGAGAGAAAGCTAAAAGCGCCGTTAAAGAGCACCCTTTCATGTGACACCCTCGCCTTGCGAGGCATATTATCCTCGCCGCCGGAAAGAGGCTTTGCCCCACCGCTACCACCGTCGGCACCGCCGGCATCTATGAGGAACAACCAACATTATTAACCTCGTGATCAACCGATGGTACTTGCACAAGATTGCCATGCACAGTTGACACTTAGAAAGTAGTAGCTCTGTAGCTGTAAAAAGCTTGTGAATTTGAAGATATGAAAGAGTAGGAGAGAAATGGGTACCCATAAATTTTGTTTCTTTTGGGCATTATACACTTTTAATCATATGATGGTGTAAAATTGTGGAGGGGTTGAAGCAGATCTGGATTCTGGGCATCTAAAATATGTTACAGAGCAGCAAATGCTCAGCGTAATTTGACAGTAATGATCAGAAACGCTCGCTTTCTTTTATATTTCTCTGCTCATGATTCTTGGCGTGTACATTGGATAGGCCCACACACCCAGTCCTGGTCGCCTACCTCCGACCCAAGGGGCCAGACATGAAGCTGGAAAAGTCCCCTCGGCGTAGAAATCCATTGCCACATTTTGTCATCAGACTCATCACCGTGATTTGTTCATGCTATTCTATGATACTACAGACCCACTTTTTAGCTCACTAATCGCTGTAAGACGAGTCCTTTGTCAGATGAACTTCGTCTTTTGGAGATCGACATCACTGTTACCTTGTCGTTATGACGATTTTGTGATGAGACGCCCAGTGTCCTAACTCGAGCCAGATGTATAATAATACCATATTATTTACGAACATGATACATACAAGCTAGAATTAAGTATCAAAGTTTTGATATTTATGAAAAGATTTTTTGGGGTCGTCTGATTGAAGTTTCCCCAAATCTGACAAATGCATTGAAGATTGAAACCTGACTATGTAGCTATAGCTAGGATTAGGATTTAGGAAGGAATGACACAGAGAATGTGACATGCGTAGACGGATAGCTCATGGAAGTTGCAGGAGGTATCGATGTGTACACGAGCACACTCATTTAGCAATTACATGCATGAGCTCGGTTTTTCCACTCTTCACTTCCAATGCTAAGAGAAGTTAAAAAGAACAGAGAAATCACAAACTAAATCCGGGGACGGTGAGATAGAGCGGAGGCAAAATGGCAAATCACTGGTTGGGAAAATGGTAATGTAGAGAGAGGGAGGGTGGAGAGGAGACAACCGATCTCCGCGAGGATGTGGAGTGCAGAGGTCATGGAGGAAAAGGGGCACTAGGATGGGACGTCTCATCTCCTCCTTTCCTGCTTTATCTCCTCTTCTCTTTTATCATATACTACAGCATTGTTTTTCATAATACAACAATATACCAAAGCCAAGAATGATCGTTCCGTTTTGTTTCATTAGGAGTCGCAGAGAGATAGAACATCTTTTGTTGTGAAAAGAGCAGATTTACGCCGTGGAAAAAAAGCAAAGGGAAAAAGAGGAGCTGAAAAAGAAAAAGAATTCATAACAACACAACGCATACGAGCAGTAGTGGAAGAATGGAGAGATGCGGTGCGAGTAAGGAGGGTTTATGAATATGTGTGTGAAAATGGGGTGATTGAGTGAGTTTGGCTTTTGCTTTTTGATGTTCTTTGATTAAGTTGCAGGAATCTTTTGAAAACCAGTCTCTGCCCAGCAAAACCTGCATTAAAAATAAACGCAAAAGCTCAAGTAAAATAACACTCACCCCTTTCTTCTCTGCATCTCTAGCACTACTACTGCTGTCTTGTGGGTCTTGTGTCTGTGTCTTTGTCATCTTCTCCGTCTTCATCACTAGCTCACCTGCTTCTGTACATCTTACGACTCCATTCATTCCCCTCACCAGAAACCCAGAATGTGTTCATCACCACATTGCAGACTTGTGAGGTTTATCAGAGGTTTGGTTTTGGGGGAGCAAAAGATTGAAGCTTTTTTGTTTTTTGGCGGTGAAGGCGGAAGGTTTGGTAGGGCATGCGGGTGGCCTGGGCTTGTGGGAGTAGCTCATGACGACCCTAGAGCCGTCGCGGCCATCGGTCTCCTCCACCTGCGAGCGCCATCCCGACCAGCCCGTCACCGGCTTCTGCGCAGACTGCCTCCGGGAGCGCCTCGTCGTCCTTGACCAGCGCCAGGAGCCCCGCCGGAAAAGCACCTCCTCCGCCGTCGTCGGCAACCCCCTCCGCGCCAACTTCCGCGCCGCCGGCGAGGCCAGTCGATCCAACCACAACAGCAGCAACAACAACAACAACAAGCCATCCTCGTCCTCGGCGTCGTTCCTGCCGGAGCTCCGGCGATGCAAGTCGTTCTCGGCGCCCAAGGCCGAGGGCTTCTTCTCCGGCCTGTTCGAGCCGCAGCGCAAGTCGTGTGACGTTAGAGGCCGCAGCACCCTCTCCTCCCTCTTCCACCTCGCCGACGAGACCGCCGCCGGCGACGCAGACCCTCAACGCCAGTCCACCTCCGAATCAACGCTCGCCGCCGCGGCCGAGGAGTTCCACGAGATACAAGAGGCGGAGGAGGAAATCGAAGAGGAAGGAGCGCTCGGGCGGGAAGAGGAAGACGAGATCGGAGAAGAAGAGACGAAGACGATGAAGGACCACATCGATCTGGACGCGATAAGGAAGACGACGGAGAAGGAGAAGAAGGAGATCGCCGGCGGGTTCTGGGGGCGGCCTCCGTTTTCAGTAAGAAGCTGCAGAGTTGGAGGAGGAAGCAGAAGTCGAAGAAGGCGATGCACAAATCGTCGGCGGCGGCGTCTGTCGCCGGCGAGGCCGCCGGAAAAGCCGCCTCCTTCTCGCGGAGGTTTCGGGACACCCAGTCGGAGGTCGCCGATTACGGATACGGCCGCCGGTCCTGCGACACCGACCCGAGGTTCTCCCTCGACGCCGGCCGCATCTCCCTCGACGACCCGAGGTTCTCCTTCGACGAGCCCCGGGCGAGCTGGGACGGCTACCTCATCGGCGCAGCCCGCCGCGACGCCCCCGCTTCCCCACCATGCTCTCCGTCATGGAGGACCCGCCGCCGCAGCCGCCGCAGCCGCCGGTGCCCCGCTTTGACACCCAGATCCCGGTGGAGGAGGCGCGGCAGCCGCAGCCGCAGCAGGAGCCGCCGGAGCCGCCTGGCGGGACGGCGCAGACGAGGGAGTACTACTCCGACTCCTCGTCGTCGAGCCGCCGGAAAAAGAACCTTGAGAGGTCGGGCTCGGTGAGGAAGACGGCAGAGATCGACGAGACCAAGCCAGTCTACCCCAATGCCAAGGTCACCCCGACGAGCTCCGATTACAACTACTCCGGCAACAAACTTGTCGGCGGTGGCGAAAGTAAAGATTCGAGCTTGGAAGGCCTGCGGGACGACTGCTGGGAGAGCTTCGACTCGGTATACCGAGACGGAGCGGCGGGGAGTAGGAAGGGCAGCGGCGGCGCCGCCGGTGGTGGGGGGAAGAAGTTGCGGCGGTGGGGGTGGGGTGGAGCATATGGGGGCTGATACACCGGCGGAGCAAGGAGGAGGACGACGACAAGTCGTGCCGGGCGAGCTCCGTCATCGACCGCTCCTTCTCGGAGTCATGGCCGGAGCTCCGGCGAGAGGCAAATGGTGAGCTCCGGGGAGGGATCGACCGGCGGGTGTTCCGGTGCAACAGCAGCGTGAGCTCGCGGGGGTCGTGGGCCGGCAACGGCGGTGTGCCGGCGGGGCCTCCGGCAGCGGCGTGGGGGAGTGGGAGAAAGAAGAAGGAGGAGGCGGCGTTGGAAAGGAACCGGAGCGCGAGGTACTCGCCGGGTCATTTTGATAACGGGTTGTTGAGGTTCTACTTGACGCCGTTGAGTGGTAGCCGGAGAAATGGCTTTGGCGTCGCCGGAAAACTCAAGTCCAAGAGCTCTTCCAACGCCTTTGCTCGGAGCATGCTTCGTCTCTACTAAGCTCTCAAACAAACTCTGGTGATCATCTTTCCCTTTCCACCATTGATGATCATTTTATCTGCGCTGCCATTTTTCTAATGCTTTCAACCTCTGGTTGAAGCTTAGATTGTTAGATAAAATGTCTATGGTCTTTTCTTAAATATTGCAGTTCTTTTAAGAAATCATGGGTAAATCTGATTATATGTTTCTGAGCTTGTTTTGATTCGAGTTTGATGCCTTCTGAGTAAATATTGAACATATGACAAGCTCTTCAGAGTAGTTTTTATAAGCTAAGCGTCATGAGTGAGAGCTAAAATGACTTCACTAACAGCTCGTTAGCAAGCATCTTTGGTTGTAAGTTGTTGGTATTTGATGTTTTGCGGTCCTATATTTTCTGAGAGAGATTGTTTGGTGAATTAGAGTTGTGATTTATCTTGTATTTGATTACTGTGAAGTGGGTGTTGAACATTAATGCCCATCTCCTTTGTTCAACGTTTGCAGGATTTCAATTAGGGGTACTCTTTTAGCTCAAGTCAGGGTACTCTTTTAGCTCAAGTCATGGGTATTTGTTGGTTCGACTTCTTGGAATGTCATATAGAGACTCTCCCACCAAAAATGGGCTTTACCCAAAAAAATGTATCCATCCATTGGTGATAGGTTCTTTTCAACATCATTTGAGCTGACAGTGGTGAAAGAGTCTATGGAATAATTGCTTCCTCTCCTCCCATGAGCTGTGTCAGCTGTGTCAAAGTGGGTTTGAAGCTGCAAATCAAAGGTGCTATGTAATGGATTTCTACCTCTTTCTGTGCTTAATTCCCAAAAGGAGCAGACTTAAACAATGTTGTTAAAGATGATGCAATCCAACCACGGGCATTTCTTCTTCAGTTGCATCACAGAAACTTGTAATTTGGAATGGAGCTTATATCATGGTACTGCAGCAGTTCAGATTCTGTTCTCAAACATGGCTGCAAAAGAAATAGCATTCATGCATACACAGCATTTTTTTGTTTATTTTTTATCTCATAGTTCAGAATTCTGATGACCCATGTCGGCATGTTGGTCATGGAAGGCTCAGGCCAAAGCATGTCCACAGAGCAACCTTGGCTCAGACATTACTGGTTCCGTCCAAAGCTCTGCAAAAGCAGCACCTGTTGTGAAGAAAGCTCTAGGCAAGGACATCTCCTTGTCCTCCATACCAATCTCTTGGCTCAATCATTTGTGGAAAATCGATGTAGTATGTCAGAACTGCTGGATGTGGCTGATGTTCATAGAGGAAGCAATCTTCTCCTAATATTATTAGCTCCTTAATACAATCATTTAGTCTGTTAAATGGCACTGTATTTTGTGACATTTGCTACCAGCTTCTGAACAATGATATAACCGTGGAGGAATGGTGAGGCTCAAATTTTATGTCATTTGATCTGGGCTTTCAGCTTTGTTGATTAACTTCATAAACACACTCGAGGAAAAATCCAAACTGCCATGGATAACAAGTTTATCTATTGCTAAAACCATCCAAATTTTTAATAGACTAGTTTGAAAACTACCCACAATTTGATTGAGTAGGAGCAACTCCTACATCCTTTCGAGCTTCTAGAGGGAGGAAATAGGCATGGTGATGAATGGCCATGGGAGGATGAGCATGCGCAATCATCTTACTAACATCAGAGCATCTCCACAAAACAGCAAAATTTTCAGAACAACTCCTATGACACTTGAAGTACGAACTATCAAGGAAATAGAATGTTTAATGGCCTAGGCCTATCTTTTTATGAATTAAAAACCACACCAATATCCGCTCCCCAACAGGGCTGTTAATTGAACACATTGAACAGCACCATGACCACCAATGCAAGCAATACACTTTTCCACTACAAGTTTTGGGTACTTAGAACAAATATGTGGAAGAGCGTTCTCCATGGACCATGAACTTGTAAGCTGGGATTTTGATGATCACAGACGAGGTGCTCCGACAGACTTCTTGTCTGTATACCATCTTTTCAATCAAGAGATAAACGAAGAAATTGAGAATGCTGAGAATGGCAAGGAGCCAGTAGAACTAGTCAAGATGATCCCTGTTCCGATTGTCAGGGATCCAACCAAGCTTCCCATTCCTTGTTGTGACATGAGTAACAATGGTGACCAGAAGTGCGGTGACATAGTTACCAGCAGCAACAGTGGTGTGAGAGTGCAGAACACATGCTGCGCACGGCATCCGGTGCTTGATCATAGAAAAACTCCAATTGCCCATGAAGGTGAAGACCTCAGCTTCACCCACTATGAAATACTGAGGTACCTGCCAAAATATGGAAATGGGCAGCATTTCAAGGTCGCAGTAGTTGCTCTTCCTCACCATGTTAAGCCTCACAACCTCAAGAAGGCCAGCAGCCACCATGGACAGGACAGAGATGACAAGGCCAATGCCCATTCGCTGGAGCTGGGTGAACCCACGGTCATTGCCGGTGTACCTCCTGGCTACTGGAAGTAGAATGTTGTTGTATATGGGTACCCAGATGAGGACGCTAATGGTGTCAAAGATGGAGAGAAAGGCCGACGGAATTTCGAAGTTAGGACCAATGTGAGGATCCCTTGTCGAACCTTGGAGCACAAACATGGTGCTCATTTGGCTGTGGACAGCAGCAAACATTATGCCACTAGCCCATATGGGGAGTAAGCTAATGATAGACTTGAGCTCTCCCACTTGGGTCACAGTGCAAAGCCTCCATGGATTCACCATCTTTATGTCATCTGTGTTTATTGGCACTGCTGCCTTGCCAAGAAACCTGGAAATGAAAGCATGGTGATATATAATTTAAAATTAGCTATGCAAGCATTTGTATTGACAAGTAGAAACAAACTCACCTCATCTGGTTTGTATGATCAAGCTTACGATTTCCTTGGATAACAGACTCGTTATCCTCATTTTCTGCAAGATGCAACCACAACTTGCGCTAGACGAGTTAATGGGCTCCCTCCAGGTTTCTGGTGCCGATACAATGGTGTCCCAGAAACAAAGAACATCACAGCAATTACCATGGCCACGGCTGGTATCCCAAAACCCCATCCCCAGTCAACATTCATTTGTGTGTATACCAAAACTGATGCTGCAAGGAACCAATGTTGATTGAGAAGTAGAACCAATTGAAGAAGGAGCATTTCTTTTTCTTCTCTGCCTCATCAGTTTCATCAAATTGGCCGGCACCAAAGGAAGAGACACACGGTTTAATTCCTCCGGTCCCGAGAGCAATCAGATACAGAGCTAGAAAGAAGACTCCAATTGCATCTCCTTGGGATGACATTCACCATTTGCACATGGAGGCCTCAAACCAGGAACAGATGCAGAAAGTGTCAACAATGTCATTCCCTATATATAGATGTTATAAACTCAACATGTTAGTATATCACAAAAACAAGAACAACGCAGAATGGAAAGCATCCATTCCATCATTTTGTTTACTTCACAAAAATGTGAGGGCAAGAAGTGAATAAGGTGAATGAGTCAGAACTTTCAAGCACATATATGATTGAAAAAAGATGATTGTTTAGTATCTTCCCAAGTAAGCATCAGCAGAAAAAGCTCCAACCAAAGGCAAAATATAACATGTTACAGACCAATTTGTGACATTATTAGCGGCTGTAGCATTGCCTTGGTTAAAGCGGTCCTTTAGATAAACAATCAAGTTGGTGCCCATACCATAATAAGCCAGCCTTTCACAGCATTCATTTCTTAAATAAGATGCATGCCAATAGTTCATAGTTCAAAACAGTGATGACCCAGAAAAAAAAAACAGAAAGAAGTATACCAAGAATGAAGGGAAATTGTTTTGTCTCTTCCAGTTTTCTCCTTGTTGGCTAGATTTCCATGTCTATCCACTGTTCCATCTTTTGTGTATTGATCTTCAAAATCCATGATCCCTTGGTGAGAGGTTCACGGTTGGTTACTGCTTATACCAACTGCTCACCTACAATATGGTATTCCTAATTAGCAGCAAACGCAAAAGCATCTACTAAGAACTCGTAATAAAATTTACTTTCATGTTGATTTTGTGACTTTAATTTCTTCCGTAACACATTCATTTTACAACAAAATCCGGGACATTCTCTCAGCTTACGTTGTATAATCAATTTGTCAATGATATGATCACTGCTATCTGCATACAAAAATGTAAGTAGGTGTACATTTTGATTGGACAAAGTGAAGAAATCTCACTTTTAACTTGTGGAGTAACGAGGAAAAGTACACCATTACCAGAAAAGAAAGCAGGGATAACTTACATTTGTTTGCTCATGCAATTAATTTAAAAACAAATTGCTGGGTTCGTCAAGCAAGCAATATTTATCGAGACAAATACAGGGTAGAGTGGATTAAAAAATACAGATACAATTCAATCCGGAACAATATAAAGAAGAAAAAGGTGAAAGAAGGTGTAGATACAGTGAGGAATGTGGGCATAAAGAAGAAATAATGCATCTTCCCAAATTACAATATCAGCAAAACAGCGAGGGCTTTGTGAATGAGACGGAGGAAACGAAAGAAGGTTTTCCGAGAATGCATCAAATTTCAAACCAGACAAAATTATATATATCTATGCATGATTCCAAAAAAAACAGGGACAGAGAGTTGGCTATAATTTTAAATGATCATGTTGCCTGCAAAATAGGAGTAACAATCTTCATCTACGCCAGAAATAGCCTCCGAAAACTTTTTCAAATACAAAAGTTTAGTACCTCAACTCAAGCATCTCAAAACCATCAAACATGCCAGCAAAATCAACATCACTCAACTCAAGCATCACAAAACCATCAAACATGCCAGCAAAGTCAACATCACAAAGAGAACAAACTGCTCGTATTGATCCAACAAAACATGAAAGAAAAAAGCACAATGATGTAAGAAACTAGACTCTATCAAACCACATGATGATAGAACAATACACACACACACATATATATATACATATGTAGATTTTGATCAAGCCAAATGCAAAAGCCGTTCATTTTCTTTCGAGGAAGCCATGACCCACAAAACAAAAAACCCATATCGCAAAGCATATTCAATAGCATCAGCTTTATATGATCATGTCGCCTGGAGTAAGCAGCCACAATAAAGCATCTCCAAACCATCAAACATGCCAGCAAAATCATTCTCCTCGTGCTCTATAAGACACATCATGCTCACATTGATCCAACAAAACATGAAAAAATCACCAAACGCAAAATTCGTGATTGTCCTTTGACGAAGCCATTAATTACCATACCACAAAACGAAAAACCCATACGATCATGTTGCCTAAAAAACAAGAGCAACCAGCCTCAACTCAAGCATCTCATTGTCCACCAGACGTGCCTATAA
Source organism: Piper betle (assembly GCA_033002965.1). Lineage (NCBI taxonomy): Eukaryota > Viridiplantae > Streptophyta > Magnoliopsida > Piperales > Piperaceae > Piper > Piper betle. Next base: position 28,749 of record JAURVB010003518.1, read on the forward strand.
ATAATCATTGTCACACATCTACAAAAGCGAAAGACCGCATCACATTGAAATCCAACAAAACATGAAAATAGAACAAACACAATGATACAAAAAAACTGGACTCTGATAGAACAATATACACACTGACAGCCCAAGAAATGACCAACGCAAAAGTCGGAGAAAGATAGAAGGAAGAGGCAAATATGATGACGGCGGGAGGGGACAGGTAAGGTCCATCCGTGGCCGTGGGGAGAGGATCTCACTCTTTTGGAAACTGTGTTTAGCCAACTTTCGGTTCCCTTATCGACCACGATTCCTTGTCTCTCCCCATTACAACCAAACTCCCTGCACACTTAACACTCTCTCACTACATCTCAGGAGTCATGACATGTTCCAACAACTAACGGACTCCCTCCGACTGAGTGGCTCCTGATCTTGCCGCTGGCGAACGTGGCGCGTGTCAAATTCATGCAAACTCTGGTGCTTGCATATATGGCTTTAAAACGGGTTGGGCAAAGTTCGGCTCCAACCGAACCCAATTTATCAGTTAGGTTGGGTTCGAATTCCACGTAGTTTTTTAGGTGTGTAAGAATTCGGTTCGATTCGATTTCACCATCCGGTAATTTTTTAGGTGTGTAAAATTTCAGTTCCGAACCAAACCGAACCGAAACCAACCAAAAAGTCGAAAATTTTAACATAATATCTATATATAGGTTATTGTAATTGAGATGTTCAACATAATATCTATATAGAGGTTACTTTTGAATATTGTTATGAAAAATAAATCGTGTTTTAATTTTAGTTATTATGAAAAATATAATTAATTTTAATATAGATTTAATAATTTCGGTTCCAATAAATCGAGCCAAACTGACCAAAATATTTGGCTTGATTTTAGACTAATTTTGGGCTGGGTCAATTTGGGATTTAGACAATCGAAGGCATGTTTAGCAATTTAGTTCGGTTCAAAAGCGAACCAATCTAACGCTTAGTCCTAGCTTAAACAATTACCGTGAGTTATACAATATATCGCATAAAAATCTAGTATACAAAAATGTAAAAAAATTTTAATCAGAAATTTTTGCAAAAGTCAAGTATTTTTTAAATATTGTTGTATTTTAAAGATAGTTAATAAAATATTGATGATTAAATATATTTTTAAAATCAATTGAAATATTTTATTTATAATTTTATAATTTGGTTGATTTGACCTGTCAAACTAAATATATCCTTAATAGGTTATAAATCCAGTGCGGTAATTAATATGGTAGTTCAAAACTGTATGCCTATGTGGCATGCTCCTAATTGGTAGAGCTATTATTTTCCTCCTTGTGCATGTCGTTATTATTATTATTATTATTATTATTATTATCACTATTAGGAATCAAAATACCCAATTTTTGCTCTCAAACCCATTCATCAAGTTCTAGCCCTTGCACTCCACCTTTCCTTCACCATCTTTTTTAAAAAAAATCCCTCGCTCGAGGCCCATTACAATTTATAATGGCCTTCACTTTGTAAAACCCGTGATTTGAGTCAGGGTTTTATATTCAGAACCGGTCGGTTTGACTGCTATTTTTGAGTTGAGTTAGTTTTAGAACACGTGTACTGAGCTGACGCTGGTCACGCATATGAGCTATGAGGGTCATGTGTACCCAAGTATATGATGATAACATCATGAATATAATAGAAAAGAACGAGTTATCAGAATATATGAGAGTATGCTAGTTGTTTTTATTTTTATATATAGTGGATCATAAAATTAGTTTTAAGTTGTTTACTGCGTTAGGACATGTTATGGGCAGTTTGGATGGGCTAATAGTTACAAAGCATATCATTGTAGTGGTACAGTATTTGATATATTTTATGAGATTTTCCCCTATTTTCCTTTTTTTGAATTATTATGAACTAATTATTATTCTTCAATCGAGACGGAGCCAAGTTAAGTGTTATTTATGAGTTTGCCACTAACCACCCCCGACCTTTTTTTCTTCTTCCCCGTCCAAATCGTTGTCACGCCGCCCCCTTTTTCTTGTTGTCATCGTTACTGCCGCCGATCGTCGCTGCCAGGCCCCGCCATGGTGTCACCGTGTTGCCCTAACCAACCCCGGCCACTATTTGGCCACTGTGACGCTAGAATCGCTGCCCCGAGCTATGCACTTGCGTCGTTGATTCCGCCACCGGCGACTGTCGCTGCCACGATCGAGTGGTTGCTTCGGCACCTTCGACCAACCCATGACCCTCCCCGACCTGAGCAGAGCCCATCTCCACCCATGCCGGCCGGATCTAGTCACCCACCACCAACTGCCACCTCTGCCGACCACCGGTTTAGCCATTTTTTGGTGAGCTGCCACCTCTGCTGACCACGTCAATGTCGTAGATGCATCGAGCTCGCCGAGCCGGTTCTAACAGTACCTAATATGACCACTATTCGAGTAGATGTTGCCGGTGAGTGCCGTTAGAAAACCATCGGAACCTGCCCAAAAACCAGATTCGCTAGAATTATTGGATCTTCCGCGGAGCTCATCTAGTTGAACCCGATCAAACTTTGGGCACTGATGAGCGCTAAATTCGAGCTTCGAGACGCGCGATGAAACCATCACCGATTGTCGACGACGAGAGGTACAATTACCTCCGAGTTAATTATTTAAAATTGATGATTGTTAGCACAACATGATAGGATTGATTGATTACCATGATAAAAGTCTGAGCGTGAAAGAAATAATGATATGCATGATTTAATTGGTAATGGATGAATGCTGGTGACCTAATTAGGTGAATTAACCCGAGCATGCTAATTGACTGTAATGTAACTTAGAAAAATATAATAAAATCAGTGTCAATAGAATTATCTAGGGATATTTTTTTGATGATTATTTAATGGATGATGATTGTGTTGTGTGTGTTGTTCATTGAGATTGATGCATCATTTAGTTAGCGGGCGTTAGTATTTAGTTTTGATGTGTAGGTATGGAGTAGGAGCTCACCGCCTAGGTGCGAGGACATGCTTAGAGCTTCTACCATATCTGTTTAGGACTCATCTATTTTATCCTCTACTCTATTGTATGTTTATTTTATTATTTGCAGGACGAGTTAAGTGGCATTTTATCAGATTTCACTTAACTCAGGCCATTTAGCCGAACTGTTTTCTAGATTAATAAACCCTCGAGGATAAGATCCCTCTAGGATGATTTCAAAAGTAAGATCCACCATAAGTTGCCTTTAGTCTTATTAGATGAATCCCTTCCCATGCCTATATATATAATTTTATCGAGTTTTCAGTAAGACGAAAGATGGGGAAACTGACTGCACGTGCCATGAACGGATGCCGTGACAGTCAAAGCGGGCTCTGGATTAGTGAGCAGACTGTTCAATTCCTGAGGGATCTTGATGACTCCGCCTTTGAGTTCCTCACACTCGGACAACGTAGAGGTTTAGGGGTGCTGTTTAATATAGCGCATGTCCGGACTTGTAGTTCAAATGGTACTAAAGGCGACTGCCTGAAAGTATTCGGTCTTTGTACTCAAGGCCAGGAGAATTATAGAGGTAAGGAGAGGGCTTAGGATATACATGTAGTCTCGATGGACTAGAGAAAAATGAAATGAGAAAAATGCCAAAAGAGGCATCAGCAAAAGAGACAGTTAGGGATGCTACCGGGTCTGCAGCCCAATGGCTCCTCAGTAGGTGCCCTTTAGAGAGTTCACGAGAAGTACACGAACATTTTCTTTCATATGAGAGTTTGCTCTCATAGCCAGTTTGTTATAGTTATATTTTGGACTAATAACACTTATTATTGACGTATTTTTATACTATATGTAAGTGATAATTACGAGATGGATGTGCCAGCCTGGACGGAGGAGCAATGAGGTTGCTTGCACACACATATCATTCGATAGAGTAGTTAATATTTTGTTATGATTCTATTACATTGAGAATGATGTGATTAATTGCTAATACATGATAATATGATGTGATTAAATGCTAAGACATAGTGATATGATGTGATCAAATGCTGAGGCATGATGGTGTGATGTGATATGTGAATATATTGCACAGATGGGTTGAGACCCAAGCTTCAGAATGAGTATACAGTAGAGTAGATTCTATGTAAATGAAATTGTTGATATATGCTTATATGTTTGTATATATTATTTTGACAGGGTGGCCCATAATTCCACTTTCAGGGGAAGCTTTGTTCGTTTTATTTCAGAATTTTTATTGATTTTGATCATAATTGTATTGGTGTGTAAATTAGTTGCATGTCATCTATATAGTAGCATGTTAGGATTATGTGCATTCATTCATGCATGAAGAGTCGTATCTTCATCTTAAAATGCAGTGATAAGATCCGGTTCAGTTCACGAGCATGAACTAGATTTGGAGTGTTACACTCTTGGTGAATAGTCTGGGCTTGCAAATGAAAGTTAAGGCGTAGGAGTTTTAGGGTTAAGGATATTATTTTTAATTTAAAGTAGAAAAATTGAAAAAAAATTATTCTGACAATTTTCATTTTACCTAATATATGTTTCACACATTCATCAAAAATAAATAATACAATATCAAGAAAAACCAAAAAAACATCAACAAATAAAAATATAGAATTGAAACATTTACACAACCACAACTAACCATTTATCGGTTATAAAAATCAAACCTCATACCAAACAATTTTGCTACAATCAATCACCCTCAACCAAAGAGGCTAGGCTAGCTTGATTCTTTCCTCAATGACCCTCTAAACGAGTCATATCCAATATTTATTTAGGTAAGATTCGATTTATTAGTTGAGGCCCAACAATTTACATGCGGGCTAGATGGTATCTAAGTAAACACGAAATCGTATTAGATGGTTTGATTGGAAGTAAGTTAGGCCATTAGTCATGGGCCAAAGGTAAGAATTTTGAGGACAAATTTTTTTAAAGAGGTTAGATTATAATATTATTAAATTAATCTCAAATCCAATACTTACTAAAGTACGATTTGATTCATTAGTAAGGATGATTAATAAATTTTCTATTTCAATTAATTATTTTTAAAGAAATAACTTAGACCAAGTAGTAAAGAGAGCGCAGGATGATATGTTCTTTGGAGACCAAATTTCTTTTGGTAAAAAAATAAAAAATAGATATGGTCTGCCTCCAATACATGGAAGCCATCTGCTGCCTTAGAGATGCCAGCTTTGTCTGACCACCCCCCCTCTCCGATCGGGAAACCGTATCCAAGCTCCGTGGCTAGTTTGCGCTCTTTGGACTTTTCAAACTTAGCTAACTGAAACATCTGAGTAGCTAAAGGAAAGGAAATCAACCGACACCCCGTTAGTAGCGGCGAGCGAGAGCGGATTGGGGAAGAAAAACGAACACGAAGCTTCGTTCCAAGTGTTCAGTGCCCCGTCATATCTTTATTGCAGAGACGAGCTAGACTCTTATTGAAATTGCGTAATACAGAGATTCACTATCTAACCATACCCCGTCCCAGACAATAGGCAGCCCTGACGGCACTAGGAGTGCTCACGAGGAGACGAGATTTGGGTGGTCGGGGTTAGGATTTTTCTATGACGAGACGAGATTTGAGTGGTCGAGGTTTAGAACGCCTGGGCATGGACGGCGCTGAGAGTGAATCTACGTCGTAGGGCCATCTGCTGGCCTTCAACGTCGGCCATTGGCATCCACCCTCCCGGCCCCACGATAGAGGAGGCTCCTCCTCCTTTCTCTGGTATCAACTGTTAGGCCCCCAAAAGGGACTTGCAATAAGTTTCACGAGCCTCTCTTAATCTAAAGCTTTCTCATTAGCTATATTAAAGTCTCCAGTCACCTCCAAACATGATGTGGGATAAACTCAACAATTCTCCCTCCAATTCGAGCTAGCCCACCCAAATCATCTCCCCCTCACCACATGTTAGGCCTACATATTATAGTAAAGTTCCAGGAAACTATAATTCGGGCTAATATTGCCAAAACCAACTAGGATCTGATACCACTATTGGGCCTGATGGACCCCCAAAAGGACTTGCAATAGGTTTCACGGGCCTCTCCAAGGCTTTCTCATTAGCCTATATATAAGTCACCAACCACCTCCAAACATAATGTAGGATAAACCCAACATCAACTGACTCCTCGGCTACAAGAACCCAATCTACATAATGTGGGATAAACCCAACATCAACCAACTCATTGGCTGCAAGAAGCCAATCCACTTTGTCCCAAGCACCAGCAAACCTACAGTTCTTCTCTTTTCTATTTGATAGGCAACTGATTCATGTGTAGGGGTAGTGAGATACTGTGCTTGTTGATGGTTGATGAGCTGCTTTTGGGGAATGAATTAATCTCAAATTGTTGTTTTGATGTTTGTGAACATGTATAACTGCTGTAAGATGAGGCAGTCACGGTGTCAAATCGTTCATGCATTCAGAGTAATCCTTATTTATATGTTTATAGTGTTGAGAAAAATCCCCAAAAGTTGGAGATCAACAACAGCAAACACAAGATATGGGAAAATAATGCCTTGAGAAATAAAATAAAATAAAATTAAAAGAACAGAGATTTGACGTGGAAAACCCTCATTCTATCGAGAGTCAAAAATCATAGGACAACAACAAATAATTCACTACTTCAACTAAAGATTATAGTCATCAAACATATAAAAGTGTATAAGAAGATTACTCACTCAACCTATACTATTGAGATTATAAGAAGATTACTGACCCAACCTATACTATTGAGATTACAAGATTTTTCTCTCGCAATACTCTGTATAAGATTAAATTAGTGAATAATATTGATCAATCTTCTTATCTCTATATTCTCTCTTTTTCTCTCTTTGTCTACTCACATCTTATCTTGTCTTAGAATGAGGCAAATGAGGCCATATTTATAAAGAATCTTTGAGACCCTTTATCTTTCATAGAACAACAAACAGTCATTTCTGTTGGTATTCCGAGATTCTTTTAGTATTCTGAGTGTGACAATGAGCTATATATCATTAATATAATTCTAAATATTAACATATAATGCATTGATACAAGAAGTCAATTGTTCTATTTGAATTGCATGCATGTGTTATGATGATTGTAGCGGGATAGTTGTGTGTAAGGCTCCGAAATGGAAGAACAATTTGCTATTGCAGGAACAATTGGGGTTTGATTATGACTTGATTTGACAAAATGAGCGCTACAAGCCGTAGCATGGGGATTGACCCACAGTTCTCCGACCAGATCTTGATGAGCAGTCAGAGCTCAAGCACTGCCTACCGCTTCACTGCCCACAAGCAACTACCACTGTGAAGGTGCACAACAAATTAGACAAATTTAGTTGCTGTGAGGGAAGGAGTCTGCTCCGTCATAGGCATTTTCAACGGAAGCAGCATAGGCGAGACGAGACAAGAGGACCGGTTCAAAACTGTCTCCCCGAAGTAATATTGTTTGAACAGTTTGGATAGTTAAAACCAAGCCGTTGTTGGGAATAATCAGATTTACAGAGTTAATAAAGTAAATAGTATTTCAATTTTAATTTACTCAATCAAATTACATAGGTTAGTGAACTTAAGTGCTGAGTGTGACAATCAAATCAATTTAAAAATGTTTACAAGGTTTTCTTCCTTACTAACAAAAGATCCTACAACATGGTCCGGAACCACATCGCAAAAGAGAGCTTTAAACAATATAGAAAGATCATAGTTAATTCTACAATTACAAGCCTGCTTAGGAGCTCTAACCATATAACCTTCTAGGTGTAGGTTGTAATAGAATAAATTTTCGCTCTACTCGGGACGACGCTAAGCATCCCCACCAGCGATGATTCATGCCATTGACAGTGGAAGTGCACGCACGACGTCCCCATCAACGTCGCTCTCGGAATGAGCCAAGTGATCAATTACACTTGTTCAATGTTCAATATAGATTTGTTCTTTATCCTAAAAGATTGTAACTGTATTATACAAATTTTCCTCCTAACTAATTTTTGTAGACCTCTTCTTTATCTTAAGAGATTAAACTATATTATATAGATTTTCCTCCTATAATTCTTGTAACTAATTTCTTGACACGTACTCTATTTATATATGAATAGAAAAAGCTCTTGACACATAAATAAACTTTCTTTGTCAAGAACTTTTTCTATTCACATATAAATAGAGTACATGTCAAGAAATTAGTTACAATAATTATAGGAGGAAAATCTGTTTGGATAAAGAAGTTGTCTACAAAAATTAGTTAGAAGGAAAATCTATATAATATAGTTACAAGGAAAATCTATATAATATAGTTATAATCTGTTAGGATAAAGAACAGGTCTACATTGAATAGGTGTAACTTATCACCAAAAATGGTTCTACAAAATAATCTGTTATTCAAGTTAGTGCATCCCCATTAGCCATCGAGGAAGAGTTGTTAAGAACATCTTCACCATCCACAACAAGTGTAATTGGCTCAATTTGTTTTCCTTTTAACACTGCAAAGCAACACATTACAACTTCGAGCTCTATTTTAGTTGTGAATTTTGCATGGCAAATTCCCCTACAAACAAAACATGTATCTATAAGATTAGTTACTGCAATAAACATATCTAAAATTCCAATGGACAAATAATATACACAGCTCAAAATGCACAAAAAAGTTAGATTAAATAAACTAGTCTGGTACTTACTGTCATGGGGTTCCTCTAGGGTGCAATTTTTTGCCCTAAAAGATACCACGTGTGGCATATTTCCCCCTGGAAATACCAGCCCTCCACAAGTACGCAACTCGAAACATGTTCCCTACGTAGCCCGTAAAAAGCAAATTCACATAAACAACCACTGACTTGCCATTGCACCCGACTAGCACAATGCACACACGCAGCAATCCTATCGGCTACTGGCACAGCCCAGCAATCTATCGATCACAATACCGATCACACGTGCACAATAGTGCCGCGACTTGTGACTACCGCCAGGCCAAGCAATCCTTAGCACTATCGACAACCTCAACTACCGCTACCCAGTACACGGTATGGACTAGTTCTGAAATCCAACAGAACCTACCCTGGCACCAAACCCTATTGTCGACACAACAGTATTATGAAATCCCTGTTCCAATTTTTATTGCAAACTCGAACAAAGGATTACAAGTAATCTCTCCCAAACTACCTGTTCATAATGGACATGCAAACCCCAACGATGTTGGCCTTCTTTCCCGATAGGAAGACCGTGAGAATTAAAGGAAACCCCGCTCATAAATAATCCTCACCATAACCCTCAAGTCGTCCCCCTGGATAGACTTGTTACATGTAATTCACTCAGCTTGAAAAGCACTTGGTTGTGTAGAACGCAGAATTGTGTACCTGGATCCCTGGTCGACGAAGGCACCCCTACATGTAATTCGCCCAACGCCCGACAGTCGCTAGTGCTCATGCACCAGCGCTCAGCATCGCATTCGCACCTAGCACCCACTACTGCACATCTCGCCCACTACCGCTTGGTCATGCACACTGCGCTCGCTACTGCTCATGCATGCGCACTGTCATGCTGCTTGGCCCATGCTACTCATCCATGATCAGTAACTTGCTTGACGTAGCCTGTTCCTGTGCCAACCTGCTCGCTACTCCCAGCCGTAGTGCTCGGTCAACCGCACCCGCCTGGATCCAATTCACGACCCAATTAGCATCTTGAGGCTTATTGCTGCTCGAACCTAGCCACATGCCCGGTACTCCATTCCCACTACATATGCCGACACTTGCTGCCACCGACACTTTGCTCGATCACAATGCTCGATCATTCTACAGCTACGTGCACCATGGTTCATCTACCTTCAACTCCAACACGGATTAGCATGGCCAGTTGTTTCCACCACTAGGGCAACCCCGATCACCCCTTAGGAACACGGGAACGCTAGGAACAACCACCAAACCCTAGCCCGGTCACGTCCCATGGACAAGACCTGTGACAGTCCTCCCCCACCAATGAGACCCAATGTCCTCATCGGAGGGTTAAGTCCTTCCCAATACTTCTTGATTCTTCTCTCAAATTGCCACAAGTCCCGTTTACACTCCCAGCTAGCCTCGCTTCTTGGCTCCCCTTTCCACTTTATCAGATACTCCATCCTCTTGTTGGTGGCCCCCTGGCCAACACGTCTATGCTGTAAAATTTTCCCCACCTTCTTCTCATACAGTTGCTAGATTGTCGGTGGAGCTCTCTTAGGACAAGCTCTTCTCGGATTGACCACATCCTAGTGGAATGGCTCGAGAAAGCTATCGTGGAAGGTTGGATGGAGTTTATACCTCTCGGGAAGCTTCAACCGATATGCTACATTCCCGACGACCTTCTCCACCTCAAAAGGACCGTCGTACCGCTGCACCAATGACCTATGCACCTCGATACGTCTGATCTTCTTCCAGATCTGAGGCGTAAGCTTCAGCATTACTTGGTCCCCTATACTGAACGATAATGGTCTCCTTTTTAGGTTCGCATATCTTTTCATCTGGCGTGTTGCTTTGGCTAGCGAGTCCACAACGTCCTCATACAAGTCGTGCCTATCCCTAGCAAACCTGTAAGCAGCTGGACACTTCACTCCACATGCCTGTAGAGCTACCTTCTGTGGTGTCAGAAGCTGATAGCCTATTACAACCTTGAAAGGACTCAATCTCATTGTTGAAGAACGATGCAGATTATAACTAAACTGTGCCGCATCAAGAAGTTCCAACCAGTTCGTCTGGCTGGCTATGACAAAATGCCTCAAATACTCCTCAAGTAAGGCATTCGTCCTCTCAGTCTGCCTGTCAGTCTGAGGGTGATTGGTAGTAGAAAAGTTTAGCTTGCTCCCCAGCAACCCGAATAAACATGTCTAGAATCTACCCATGAATCTGCCATCCCGATCACTCACCAAATCTGCCGGCACTCCAAAGTGCTTTACCACGTTCTTGAAGAACAACTCCACAGCTATCTCGGCTGAGCACGCATGTGGTACTGCAGCAAACACGGCATACTTGGAAAATCAGTCCACTATTACCATCACTGAAGACATTCCCTTCACGCTAGGAAACCCTGACACGAAGTCTAATGATACCGAACTCCACGACCTCATTAGTGTGGGTAGGGGCTGCAGCAAACCAGCCTCTAGTCTTCGTTCCACCTTGTCCTATTGACACACCAAACAGGACTTCACGAAAGCTTCTATATCAGCCTCCATCCTAGGCCAATAGTACACTCATGACATGAGTGCGTACATCTGGTCCCTACCTGGATGTCCTGCCCACTGGGTATCATGGGACTCCTCCATAAGCTTTCGTCTAAGTCTGCCCTTAGAAATGTAAAGTTGACCCCCACTAGCATAGACTATTCCATCTTCAAGCCAATACTTCCGAATCAGTCCCTCACTGATCCTATCAACCAGCTTCCGGTACTCAAGATCTCTTTGTGCTAACTCCCAGACTTGCCCCAGTAGCTCAGTTTCAATTTTAGTCAAGGCTGCCACCATCTCCAAGTTCTTCCTACTCAGTGCATCCACCACCTGGTTGGATCTACCCGGCTGGTGTAACCATTCAAAGTCATACTCGGCCAGAAACTCTTGCCACCTTGCCTGTCTAGGAGACAACTTCTTCTGGGTCTTGAAGAAGGTGTTAGCAACGTTGTCAGTGATCGCCATGAATTTCAATCCCAATAAGTACACACGCCAAACCCCAAGACAATGTACTTCTGTGAGCATCTCCTTCTCATGAACTGAGTATCTCGTCTCTGCTTCTTTCAGCTTCCAGAATTCAAAAGCTATCAGGTGTCCACCCTGTTGTAGTACTCCTCCCACGGCTCTGTCTGAAGCATCCGTCACAACTTCAAATGGTTGATTGAAATCTGGCAATTTCAATATCGGCTCAGATGAAATCGCTGCCTTCAATTGCTCAAAAGCTGCTTGGCATGGTCCCGACCATGCCCATGGCTGATTCTTTCTCAGTAAATTAGTCAACGGCAACACCACATGGTTGTAACCATGTATAAACTTCCTATAATAGTTGGCCAAACCAAGGAAGCTTCTCAACTCTGTCACCTTCGTTGGCTCAGGCCAATCCACTATGGCCTTCACCTTGGATTCCCCCATTCACACCTCACCATGGCCAATATGATTCCCTAGGAAGTTGATATCCCTTAGGCCAAACTCGCATTTCTCCTCTTTCACGAAAAGTTGTTGTTCCCTTAGCCGTCCCAAAACTTGTTTCAAGTGACCCCAGTGCTCCTCCTCGGTCTAACTATACACGACTATATCATCCAAATACACAACTATGAACTTATCAATAAAGTCTCTCAACACATCGTTCATCAAGTTGCAAAATGTAGCTGGAGCATTCGTCAGTCCAAATGGCATTACGAGAAATTCAAAAGACCCATACCTCGTAACCATAGTCATTTTCGGGATATCATCCGGTGCAATCCGGACTTGCCAGTACCCCGACCTCAGGTCCAACTTCGTAAAGACTCTCGCCTTACTTAGCCTGTCAAACAAGTCAGCTATAAGTGGAACTGGGTACTTGTTCTTTATCGTCACCTTGTTCAAACCCTGGTAATCGACACATAGCCTAAAAGTACCATCTGCCTTCTCCTGGAAAAGAACAAGTGCTCCATATGGTGCACATGATGGCTAAATCTTCCCTGAATCCAACAGCTCCCCTAGTTGGATCTTCAGCTCTGCGAGTTCCTTCAGCGACATTCGATATGGCGCCTTCGCTGGTGCTCTAGTCCCTGGCTCCAGCTCGATCCAGTGTTCGACCGAACATTTGGGAGGTAACCCATCTGGCAACTCTGGCGGCATTACATCAGAATATTCCTCTAATAACCCACTCAGAAAATCTGGCACCACCACCACATGATCCAGACTGGTCTCAACTATCGTAGCAAGATAGGTCAAGTCACCTCGTTTGCACCCCTTAGCCAGCTGCATTGCCGACAGCTGTTGTTCACTGAAAGTGTGATCCTCGACCCTCGAAGGTCCCCCTTGACAGTGAACAAAGCTTGCACCTGCCTTGTCCATCATCAAGAATCCTCCAAGCTATGGGTACACTCCCACTCCAGCAGTTCGCATGAAGGTATTGCCTAGATGAGGTCGAAATCATCCATTTCGATCACCATTAAGTCCAGCTTCCCCTCATACTCTCCGAAGCGTATCCTGATGATTCTTGGAAATTCCATCCACGGGTCTAGCTTGCGAGTTCACCGCTTTAATCCTGCTTGTGTTGATTCCTGTTTTCAGCCCAAGTCTCATAGCCACTCCCTTAGAGACAAAACTGTGCGTCACACCAGTATCAATTAAGGCCGAAACTTTCCTCCCATTCACTACCACCGGCACATACATCAAATCAGCTCCCCTGAAGCTGCCTACCCAGCTCAAATAGCCCCGAGTATCTGAAGTGTTGACGCTCGAGCAGAAGGACCTGGATCCCCCTGGTCTCCGTCCGCAGTTGCCACCAAAGCATTGATCTTACCTTTAGTCGGACACTCCTTAGCTCTGTGCGGCCCATTGCACAAGAAACAACCGGACTTTTTCACATCAGTAACCCGAGTGCTGTCCACTGCCCTAATGCTAAAGTTCTTCTTCTTCTTCGGCTTGGATGACTTCACCTTGTGCTCACGCTGATGGTCTCGGCCAGCCTTGGATTTTGGGGTCGGATCCTCATCCTTAGACCCAGCAGTTGTCTTGAAATCCACCAAAGCATCTGTTGCTACCATCGCTGCGGGTAAGTCTTGCATCTTCTGTCGTTTCAGTTCTACCTGTGCCCATAGCTGCAAACCACTGATAAAATTGAACCATTTATCATCTTTAGACATATTTTTAATGTCCAAGAGACACGAGCTAAACTCCTTGACGTATTCCCGTATTGTGCCTGTCTGTCTCAACTTTTTGAGTCGATCCCTTGGCACCTAGGTAGTGTTGGTTGGCAAAAACTACTCCCAAAGTTCCTTCTTTAGTAGCTCCCAAGTTTCTATTCTGGGACGTCCAACACTTTCTCCCTCTTCAATGCGAGTACGATACTACAATTTGGCATCCCCAGACATAAACATGCGGGCCATCGAAACTTGTCTTTCTTCGGGAACTTTCGCGGCTAGTGAAATACTCTTGCATGTCCCATTTGAAGTTTTCCAGATCGTTGGCTGATCGATTCCCCTCAAACTTCTTCGGCTCTGGCACCTTGAGCCTTTCCGGAACTGAGTTATCTCCTTCTGCCACACGGTCAGCATTACCTTGCTGAGACTGCGCTAGAAACACTCGCTTCAACAATTCCACATTTGTATGCAAGCCTTCGAACGCATCCCTAAGATGTCCCAACATCTCAGCCGTATCTCCTGCATGACTGGATTCAGCTTGTGCTCCAACCCAAGCACTCAAGTCCCTAATCCCTTCAGTTAGGGACTGCAGTCGGTCGAAGATGGTATGTGCATCTTCACGGTCAGTAGGCCCTCCTACTAACACTTCTAGCCTGGCAACTCTATCCCTCAGAGCTTTTGTGCGTGTATCCATTGCTATATGATACTCCGGTATGGTGTGGAGGCCTTCCCCTAAAAGCTGTGTTTATGTTGCACAAACGCCTACCTGAATCACACCTAGTCTGAACCCTAGCACTTTGCCTGCACTATGCTCAAACTTTGGTTGAAACCAGGCTCTGATACCTGCTGTCACGATGTAACACCCCAAATCCGGTTCACACTCGTGAACCGAACCGACATGTTACTAGCCCCGGTTAGGTCGGCTAACCCGAACCTAACTCATACGGATCCAATCTCGGCATCTTAAGATGTAGATACGACTTGTCATGCATGGATAAATTCATAAAACCCTAACATGATACTACATGGATGACATGCAACCAATTTTCACATCATTACAATTACGGTAAAAATCCTGAAATAAAACCGTCAGGGTCTCCCCTAAAAGTGCAATTATGGGCCCACCCATGTCAAAATAATATATATATATATATATATATATATATATATATATAATATACACACATGCATCCATGATTTCATTCACACAAAATCTAACATATTATGAATTCATTCTGAAGCTGGGGTTTCAACCCACCACGCTTCCGCTGCGCATCTCTGATCATGTTCACATTCTATCATGTCTCATGCATTTGAAAATGTCATTCACAATATAATAACATAACAATACAATATTAAACATTCAGAAATCTAACATGTGTGTGTGCACAATACCTCATTGCTCCTCCGTCCAAGCTGACACCTCCAACTCGTGATTATTACCTACATATAGTATAAAAACACGTCAGTAACAAGTGTTATTGGTCCGGAAAATAAAATAACTATAACAAGCTGGCTATGAGAGCAAACTCTCATATGAAAGAAAACATCATATACTCCACGTGAACACTCTGAAGGGCACTACTGAGGAGCCACTGGGCTGCAGACCCGGTAGCATCCCGAACTTACTGATTTGCTGCTGGTACTGTGCCACTCTCGGCACTTTTTTTCAGTACTTCTCGTGAATCTTTATCCTAAGCCCTCTCCGTACCTCCATATTTCTCCTAGCCTTGAGCACGAAGGCCGAGTACTCTCAGGCAGTCACCTTTAGTACCCTTTGAACCACAAGTCCGGACATGCGCTGTACTAAACAGTACCCGTAAACCTCCACATTCTCCGGGTGTGAGGAACTCAAACGCGGAGTTGTCAGGATCCCTCGGGAATGGAACAGTCCGCTGGCACTAATCCAGAGCCCGCTTTGACTATCACAGCATCCTTTGCATGGTACGTGCAGTCGATTTCTCTATCTCTCGTCTCACTAAAAATGCGAAAACTACATATATATAGGGCTGGGTAGGGATTTATATAATAGGCCCGAAGGCAACTTGTGGTGGATCTTGTTTTCGAAATCATCCTCGAGGGATCTCATCCTCGAGGGGTTATAAATCCGGAAAACTATTCGGTTAAATGGCCCGAGTTAAGTGGGATCCGATAAAGCGCCACTTAACTCGTCCTGTAAGCATTAAAACAAACATACAATAGGAAAGAGTAAAATAGACGAGTCCTAAACGGACCTGGTAGAAGCTCCAAGCGTGTCATCACGCCTAGGCGGCGAGCTCCTATTTCGTACCTACACATCAAAACTAAATACTAACTCCCGCTAACTAAATGATGCATCAAACTCAACACAATTAAACACAAAATCATCAATCATCAAATAACCATAAATATGAAAATAACTCTAACTCATCCTATTCATGACAATTTTATTGTATTTTTCCTAAGTTACATCATACATGATTATCATGCTCAATTTACTTACTTCATTAAATCACTTAACCTCCATGAACTATCAATCACATCATGTAACTTATCACTTCATCACTTATCCTCCATTCACTATCAATCACATCATAAATCAATCCTAGCATGTTGTGCTAACAATCATCATCAATTTTAAATAATCAAATCGGAGGTAATTATACCTCACGTCGTCGGCAATCGGCGACGGCTAGGGTTCCGTCGCGCGTCTCGGAGCTCGAATTCGGCGCTCCTCGGCATCCGATGTTCGATCGAGTCCAACTGGGTGAGCTCCGCGGAAGATCCGGTGAATTCCAGCGAATTCCAGAAATTCCAATTTTCCGGCGGTTTTCCGGCAGCTACTGGCGGTTTTCCGGCGGCTTCCGGTGGTTTTCCGGCGACAATCGCCGGCGGCGTCTACTAGCCGGAAAGTGGTCGTGTTGGGTACCCTCGGAACCGGCTCGGTGAGCCCGACTCATCTATGACCTCAGCGTGGCCAATGGAGGCGGCGGCTCGCCGGAAAATGGCAAAACAGAGCCGGCGGCGATGGGTCGCTAGATCCGGCCAGCCACGGTGGCGATGGCCTCCGTTCCAGTCGGGGAAGGTCGCTGGAAGGCTGAGGGTGCTGAGGCGACCAACCGATCGCGGCGGCGCTGGTCGCCGGCGGCGGAATCGGCGACGGAAGTGCAACGCGGGCGCGGCGTCGCGGCGTGGCTTCCTCGCGTCGCGGCGGTCCGATGGGGGCCGGACCTGGTCGGGGCGGCAGGGCGACGCCGTGGCCGGGCTGGGCGGCGTCGATCGGCGGCCAGGCGGCGTCGGCCGTGGCGGCGGTGGCGCGCGAACAGGGGCGGCGCGGGCGAGGGTTTGGGGAAGAAAAGAAGGGCGCGGGGGTGTGTGGTGGCAAAGTCGTAAATATTACTTGACTCGTCTCCGACTCGAGTCAAAAATAATATTTAAGTCGTAAAAAAATTCCAAAAAATATGGGAAAAATCCCATAAAATCAAACAACACCAAAAAATCATAATGATATGCTCTAGAACTATCAACCCACCCAAAATGCCCATAACGCGTCTTAACGCGGGTAACGGCCTAAAACTAATTCTACGATCCATTATATATCATAATAATAAAAAAATGAACTGCATACTCTCATATATTCTGATAACTCATTCTTTTCTGCTGTGTTCATGACGTTATCATCATATACTTGGGTACACATGACCCTCATGGCTCATACACGAGACCGGCGTCGGCTTAGTACACGTGTTCTGAAACTGACTCGACTCGAAAATAACGGTCGAACCGACCGGTTCTGAATATAAAACCCTGACTCGAATCGTGGGTTTTACACATATAGTGTACCGGCCAAAAAACTGATATAATGGCTAGTACAGTATTTAAAACTATGATTTATACTTATGATTAAGAAAAGTGAATAGTTGTACATTATGAAAAATTACACCATAGTAAATTAAATAATAAAGTTTAAAATATTAAAAAATAATTGAACAATATAAAATTATGTATCATATTAATTAAGTAAAAAAAATTGGCCCATTTTTCTTACTAAATACCTTTTTCTATATTTTTTAATATGCTTTTTTACAAGATTTTTTTCCCATGTTTTTTTTTCATTTTTAGTTCTACTCACGGCTAGATGATTTGGATAATTGATTTATGATCATAGGAAAATTGGAGGGAAGAGAAAGAAATTAATGAGAGAGGGAGACTTGTTGAGAAAAATCCTCAAAATTGGAGATCAACCATAGCGAACAAAAATAATGGGAAAATAAAACCTAAAAAATAAAATAAAATAAAACCACAAAGGGCAGAGATTTAACGTGGAAAACCCTCCTTTAATCGATAGTCAAAAACCACGGGCAACAACGAACAATTCACTACTTCAACCAAAGATTACAGTCATCAAATATATAAAGAGATGCATAATAAGATTACTCACACACCCTATACTATTGAGATTATAGGATTTCACACTCTCTCAATACTCCGTATAAGATAAACTCGTAAATATTTTTCCCTCTTCTTTTATCACTATATATCTCTCTATCTCTCATTTTCTTGTCTTTTCTTCTGCTTGCCTTGCCTTCTACTTGTCTTGCCCCCTAATTGTCTTGCCCCCTATGAATGAGGCAAATGAAGCTCAATTTATAGAGAAGCTTTGAGACCCTTCAATCTCCACGGAACAACTAACAGCCACCTCTGTTAATATTCCAAGATTTTTTAGTATTCTGAGTGTGACAATGGGCTACATATCATTAATACAATTACACATATTAACAATCTCCCACTTGGAGTCCGATTCGAACACGCCAGTCCAAACTCTTCCTCCACTTGTTCGTTTCATGAGTCCACCTGCTTGTTAGTGCAAGTTCACCAAAGTTGAGCAAAAACTCAACTTTTTCCATCCACCGGTTTAGTCAACATATCCGCCGGATTATTTTTTCCATCTATCTTCTCCAACTTCAATTTATGTTCTTCTAACAAAGATCTGATAAAATCATACCTTAACCGAATATGTTTGGTCCTAGAATGAAATGCCGAGTTCTTGGCTAAATGGATTGCACTTTGACTATCACTGTACAACCTGCAATCAACCCCATTAAAACCTAACTCATTCATTAAAGTTTTAATCCAAATATATTCCTTGCTAGCTTCTGTAGCAGCCACATATTCAGCCTCAATTAAAGACAGAGCAACTATCTTTTGCAATTTGGAAACCCAACTCACCGCGGTTCCACCAACTATAAAGATGTATCCGGATGTACTCCTACCATTGTCTCTATTTCCAGAATGGTCCGAGTCCACATAAGCTTGCACATCAATATTATCATCCCCAAAACACAAACAGTAATTAGAAGTTCCTTTCAAGTGCCTGAAAATCCATTTCACTACCTCCCACTGTTCTTTTCCTTGGTTCATCATGAATCTGCTCACTACTCCCACTGCATGTACAATATCTGGTCTTGTACTCACCATAGCATATTCCAATTGCTGAAGCATAAGGCACCTTTTTCATGTGAGCTTTATTCTCCTCACTCTTAGCACCTTGTTCTTTGGACAATTGGAAACTACCCAAAGTAGTAGTCACTAGCTTGGATTCATTCATGTTAAATCTCTCAAGAACTTTCTTCACATACCCTTCTTGAGATAACTACAACTTCTTGTTCTTCTTGTCTTGGGTAATTTGCATCCCAAGAAGTTGTTTTGCTTCACCCAAATCCTTCATGGAAAAACTCTTGGCTAACCTCATCTTGAGACTAACAATTTTCTCCATACAAGTCCCTGCAACAAGTATGTCATCTACATACAAAGTTAAAACAATATAATCGCCATCATTAAACTTTTGTAGATATACACAGTGGTTCAGATTGCTCCTAGCAAATCCATTATCCAACATAAACTTGTCAAATTTCAAATACCACTGTCTTGGTGCTTGTTTGAGTCCATATAGACTCTTCTTCAATTTGCACACCATATTTTCTTTACCTTTGACTTCAAATCCTTTTGGTTATTCCATATAGATCTCCTCCTCTAAATCACCATGAAGGAAAGCTGTATTTACATCAAGCTATTCTAAATACAACCCCTTTACAACCACAATACTCAAAATAATTCTAATAGAAGTCATTTTTACAACAGGTGCAAATATATCATGAAAATCAATCCCTTCTCTTTGACAAAAACCTTTCACCACAAGTCTTGCCTTATACCTTTGTACACCACCAGCTTCAAACTTGATCCGATAGATCCACTTGTTTTGTAGAACCCTCCTTTTTGGTGGCAACCTCACCAACTCCCATGTATGATTCTTCTCCAATGATGACATCTCATCCTTCATAGCCAACTCCCACTTAAGATGAGCTTTGTCACTCATGGCTTCATCATAGGACTCCAGTTCTCCTGCATCAGTATACAAAACATGTTGTACAATTAAATTTAATTTCTGAATAGGCTTTCCAACCCTTGTGCTCCTCCTTGGTTCAGGAGCAACAACTATCTCTTGTGGTGGCTTTGAGTCATCAATTTCAACTTGTACATCAGAATATTCAGAATCTGATTCATCATTATTTGGTTGATTAGCCTGTGACTCACTTTCTTGTTCGGTCTCTTCATAAGATAATTTTCCTCATCACTTGGAACAAATCCTTGATTTTCAGCACTTGACATCTCTTCATCTGTCTCATCAAGCTCCATATACTCTTTTTCTTTTGACTCCTCATTCTTTCCTTCTTTCATGTCTTTGTGCATGCACTCTTCATTGAATACAACATCTCAACTTCGAAAAACCTTGTTGTTCTTGAAATCCCACATCCGGTAACCATACTCATCACCTCCATATCCAAGAAATACATATTTGCGAGACTTTGTATCAAGCTTCTTTCTTGATTCCCGGTCAACATGTGTATATGCAATACAACCAAAGACATTAAGAAAAGAGTAGTCAACTTTCTTACCAGACCATACCTCTTCCAGAATTTTTCCATCTAAGGCACTTGATGGACTTCGGTTTATTAGATAGAGAGTTGTATCCACTGTGGCACCCTAAAGATGCAAAGGGAGTCCAGCATGAACCCTCATGCTTCTCGCTCGCTCTAGGATGGTCCTGTTCATTCTCTCTGCCACCCCATTCTGTTGTGGTGTCCTTGGCACTGTCTTGATCCTTCTAATTCCTTGTTGATCACAATAGAAGTCAAACACCTTATTGCAATATTCTCCACCATTATCCGACAGAAGACATTTCAGTCTTAAACCTATTTCATTCTCAACTCGGGCTTTCCACATCTTGAAAATGTTAAAGACATCTGATTTTTCTTAATAGTGTAGATCCACGTCTTCCTACTAAAATCATCAATGAAGGTAACAAAATAGAGATTACCTCCAAATGATATATCATGGGCTGGTCCCCAAACATCCGTATGAACCAACTCCAACCTCTTGGATTTCATCTCTCACCCACCCTTTGTAAAGCTGACCCGTTTCTGTTTACCTAAAACACAGTCTTCACAAAAACCAAAGTTAGAATCAATTATACCTGTCAAAACCTTCTTGGAATGTAAGATCCTCATCCCACTCTAGCTCAAGTGACCAAGCCTTCTATGACACAACATTGTTATGTCATTCTTCTCAGCTTACCAAAGAAACAAACTGATCTACCTTGGTAGACAATGGGTAAAGGGTACCCACCGCCTTCCGCTTGATCACCACCAATGCTCCTTTGTTGATCTTCCACTGATTGTTTTCGAATGTGATCATATAGCCCTTTTGGTCCAGCTTGTTAACAGATATAAGATTTTTCTTTAATTCAGGTATATATACCTGACCTCCTTGAGAATAAGTTTACCTTCATCATGCATCTTCAAATGAATTACTCCTTTACCTTCAATTCTACACTTCTAACCATTGCCAATTGTTACATATCCACAATCACTCTTGACAAAATCACAAAACCATTCTTTGTGAGAAGTACAATGAAATGAAGCACCTGAATCAATATACCATGTATCTATGTTTTAATCAACATGAGCAAAAAACCAAATTTCTCTTCATGACCATCAACAACATTAGCTACATTCTTGGCTCGCTCGGGACAATCCTTCTTTAAATGTCCTTCCTTGTCACAAAACCAGCAAGTAGGCTTACCATTGAGTTTTCCTTTGCATTTAGAGCGCCCTTGATTCTTAGGACCTCTACTTGACTTCTTCCTCTTTCTTTACCCTTACTTTTGTCCACCGACAAAGCTGTGCCCGAGATGGACGGTGTGCTATCTACCATGCTTCTCTTCATCATCTCCTGATTCAAGATTGCACTTAGGACTTCATCAAACTTTAGTTTTCCTTTTGATGCATTACTTATAGATGTAATTACCGTATCCCAACTCTCTGACAAAGAACACATGAACATTAGTTAGAGACCAGCGTCTTGGGGCTAATGTGGGGTCTACTCAAGGGCCCACTGGTTCCATCAAATTTCTCAATTTTCCCATTCTTGAAACTATTCGCCATGACTCCCACTCAAATCAAGATCCGATTGAATGAGACCCAAACTTCCCACAGACGACGCCAATTGTTGAGAAAAATCCCCAAAATTAGAGATCAACCACAACGAACAAAAATAATGGGAAAATAAGACCTAAGAAATAAGATAAAACAAAACCACAAAAGGGCAGAGATTTAACGCCAAAAATCCTCCTTCAATCGAGAGTCAAAAACTACGGGCAACAACGAACAATTCACTACTTCAACCAAAGATTACAGTCATTAAATATATAAAGAGATGCACAAGAAAACTACTCACACACCCCTATACTATTGAGATTACAGGATTTCACCCTCTCTCAATACTCCATATAAGATAAACTCGTGAATATTTTTCCTCTTCTTTATCACTATATCTCTCTCTATCTCTCTTTTCCGGTCTTTTTCTTCTGCTTGTCTTGCCTTGTACTTGTCTTGCCCCCTACTTGTCTTGCCCCCTAAGAATGAGGCAAATGAAGCTCAATTTATAGAAAAGATTTGAGACCCTTCAATCTCCGTGGAACAACTAACAACCACCTCTGTTAATATTCCAAGATTTCTTTAGTATTCTGAGTGTGACAATGGGCTATATTTCATTAATACAATTACACATATTAACAAGACTGACTTGGGAGACTGACTCTGGTCATTCGTTAAAGTAGGACATGCATGCCCAGAGAGAGAATTATTAAGCCAACGCTTGTGATAACTTACTTTTCCCTGGCTTCTAGTATATATAAATTTCAATAAAAAAGTTAGGCATGCCACTTTTTGATAAATACACCATATATTTTATAACATGCTAACTCAAAGCTTGAGTTTTATAATATTATTTTCCAGAAATGAACTACCAATTTGCCAATTAAATCAACCAATAATTTTTATTTGTCTCTTAATTAATTTCCTATTTAATCTTGAGGGGAAAAAACAGCTATTATTGGTGAGCAAAAGCTATTGTTTTAAACATGGTAATAAATACCAATTGAGGTTCCAATTCTACTTATGCTTGACAACTATTAAAATAAAAAAGAAAATGAGATAAATATACAACATTATAATAGCCAATCAATATTGTAAATCTTTTCATTCGAAAGAATATTGGATAGAATATCACCACATATATTTAGCACCATGGAGCATTTGATCTGTAGTTTCTAATCAAATATATAGAGTCGGTAAGGATTTATGGTTTACAATATATAGTTTTCTCGAAAAGAAAAAACAATTTTTCAAGTTAAAATATATACATGTAATGTAGTGCTATTCTTGTTCATAATGAAACTGTCAACTGTATTTTCCTAATTGACCCTGAAAGGATATTCAAAATATTTAAAATGGTCTTCCATACAAAAAATAAGTAAGAGACAGAAAAGTATGGGAGAGACACGTAGTGAGAAATTGTCAAAAATTGTTTGAAATGTTCTGATCTGTGGCCATAGGTCGATTTCCGTACGTGATTTCCAATCGGAGGATAATTTTTAGTTAATTCCACTGTAAAATTAAGGTAAATTTATTTATTTATTTTATCTTCTCTGAGATGTTTACTTGTGTTGGTTTATTAATTAACATGAGTAATTCTATTTACATTGATATCAATTTAGCCTATCTTAATTTCCCCTGTTTTTTGTTGTTCTTTATTTTTTATTATTGAACTGTACAATTAAGTGGAAAGGCAATGTTTATTATTTATTATTGGCCAATGGGCTTTATATATTATAACTCATTTTTTAATAATGACAACTTTGTTTGACATGTCACATGCCTGTGGTGATTCGTACTTATCCAAGAGACTAATCAATATTTTCATTCTCCAAAAATACCAGATCATACAATGTTCCAAGATCTCGATCGGATGTACGATGGGTATAAGGCCCCTGGATTTGCACCTGGTCGACAAACTGTAATTATTGAGTTTGGAGTTATTCATGCTTTGTACCATTATCTTCCACAATGACACCAAATAAAACTAAGCAATGATTTCCACACCAATCGTTTGACCAACTTGAAGGATTTCATGCATTAGATCGAAATCATTGAAGGAAAATATATATTCTTTTAGAATATGATTGACACTCGTGATATAGATGTTATTAGAAACATCATTTTATTTTTCACTAAAGGATTTGGTCTTCCTTAGGGATGCTAATTGAGCGAGCGAGCCGAGCTCAACATGTGTTCGAACTCGGCTCGAATAGTTCGAAACTCGTTCGAACTCGACTCGAGATCGAACGAGTTTTGGACATACATGCTCGAGTTCGACTCGAATACTTTTATGTGTTCGAGCTCGACTCGAGCTCGAATATACTTAAACTGTTTAATTTTTGTGAGCTCGTTCGCCAGCTCGTTCGTTAGCTCGAAATCAGCTCGATTAAAAGTCAAAAGTACCTCACTTTAAAAAATGAGGCCATGTGGTTTGAACCCACAACCTTGAAGTCATCAAGATGAATACTTGTCATCTCAACTATCTTGCTTCTTTGTTATTATATTTCATATATATATATAATATAAAATATAATATAAAGACTATATTATTATATTATTTTATCGAGTCGAGTTCGAGTCGAACTACGAGTCGAGTTCGAGTCGAGTTCGAGTTATAACCGAGTCGAGTCGAGTCGAACATGACCTTGCTCAAGCTCGGCTCGTAAGATTCGAGTTCGAGTCGAGCATTTAAATGTCGAGTTTCGAGTCGAGTCAAGCCGAGCCGAACGCTAAATGCTCACGAGCTGGCTCGCTCAATTAGCAACCCTAGTCTTCCT